>JANRGW010029720.1:0-39660 GCA_024733675.1 Psilopsiagon aymara
AGTTGGCTTTCTGGGCTGCAAGAGCACACTGCAGGCTCATGTTCATTTTTCCATCAACCAACACCCCCAAGTCCTTCACTAGCAAAAAAAGTTAAATGAAACAGATTTGGGGGAGAAGGGGGAGGAAACACCCAAATATTTTCTACATTAACTCTTACTTTTGTGCTGATACAGCAAATGGATCATATAAAAAATGCAAGATCATTTTCCAATAGCCTCATTTAGACAAGTTAAAATGCAGCCAAGGCATGCACTTCAAGCAAGCTGACATCCCTCAGTCATCCTGCCATTTCTGAGGAGGAGGAGCAAGCAATGTTTTACATTCACAAAAGCTCTGTGAAACAAGTCACAGTGAAATGATGTAAGGGGAATTACAACCAGAGAGGATATGGAAGAATCTGTGCTCCTCTGACTCATATAGCATGGCCACACCCTGAGCCTGGTATATACACAGGCTGCTGTTTAACTTCTGTGAAGGACCACCTACCTGGGAAAGGCTGTCCCACAGATAGCATCCTTTGGTGGGTTTCTTGTCCAGTTGTATTAGTGATCTCGCTAATATCAAGAACGAGAGATTTGGGAGATGAGCTAAGCTCAGATGCGTAAGGTAAAGGCAATATGGTAATGGCACTTTCCCCATTCCAGCAGGTGTGAATTGCTCCTCAGGCATCAGGATTTCTTATTCTAAACAGCCTATCTAGCAAGCCACACCTAATACATATGTATACACAATTTTCTCATGCAATATGGATTAACAGCACTGCGGAATACCGAAAAGTCACATCAGCATCCCTTTAAAAGCCTTTCATAGAACACTAAATCTAAGCTGCTGAAACATTGCAAGAGGCTCGCCAGAGGCTATCATTCACAGCAAATGTTTTTAAAGGCGCATACTCTCTTTTTCTGCCACCCACTATTTTCTGCATCAACAGCAGTTTCACAAACAGACCAAAAATAGAAATACTCCTTTAGAAAATAAATGTACCAAGGTCACATTGACTGATGAGTAGAGCACATTCTCTGTGTTCAGTGGGACAAACAGCGTATTTCTACTGACACTCGCTCCTGGAAGAAGTCGCCTTCATAGCAGTATACCTACATACCACCTCATGTAACTTGGTAACTTTATGCCACTCTTCAGAATTAGATATTAAATACTAAATGCATTCACTTCAATTACCAGTATGCTTGAAATACAGGCTATCATCCACATACACTTGCTAGTTCAATTATGTATCATTACAAAGAAGCACTGTATTTAATCTGGAAACTGTCTCTGTTTTAATTCCATTATACTGGCATGGATGTAAAGACACAACTGCACTGAGCCTGCTTCCAGAAGTGCAGTCTGTCACATGTTAGAGACTCTGGTTGTAGCTCGCTGTGCTCCAGAAGCCATCTGGGGCTATGCTTTTCACTCCCCATGCTGTACGAAGCAGGAGATTTCACCGGGGACAGGCTCCCAGCACTGACTGATAGCATGTGTTCAGGCAGAGAAGCAGTCATGAATTGGATAGGCAAAGCAGATGCAGCAATATTTTCCATTGGCCAGATTCAGGCATAGTGTGAGTTTCTGGCTGAGGCAGGAGCACATCAATGCTGCAAAAGCCTCAAATTAATGGAATTACAGTGCTGACAAGCAATTTGCCATGTTGGGGTGTTACAGTCAGTCTCCAGCAGCTTCCAAGACTTATCATACACTAGTTAGGACAGCTAACCTGGAAAGGCACACGGCATTTCTTTCCAAATCATGAAATAACATTTGTCATCGCTGCACCAACTTACCATGTGTGGATTGTATTGATTCAAGCACTGTTATGAAACTTGCTTGTTCTTCATTGCTATTGTCCTTGGCTGCTGTGCCCTCCCTCTGTAAAAGGAGTAACTATGCTGTGATTGCATACACTATGATATCTTGCCTTCTTGATCTGCTAACACATTACAGATCTATTAAGAAGTGGTTTTAAACTGAAGAAGCAGTTCAGTCTATCAGAAAATTTATCTGAAATATTCATGGTCTTTATGATTTCACTTGACTAAATTACTCAGAACTGTCCATGTACACTGAATGCTTACTAAGGCAAACTGTCTTAATCGCACTAGAAATAACTCTGAGGCAATTTTCCTGCCAGAAGGCTCGTCCTAGAATCAGTGTCTGTGACACACAGAAAGTCTTTCCATCTATGCAGGGTGCCTGACTTGTGGCAGAACAACCTGAGAGATGTTGCTTCTCCCATTGGGAATCTTGCTGGCATCTGTGAGCCTTTGTTCATCCGATTTTTGTCTCTCCATACTCATCTAGTGTCCCATGAGATAGTTTATCGTGTAAATTGAGCCTATGCAGTACCTGTAATTGTGTCTTATTATTACTCATTCTTTTAATGGTGAACAATTGGTTTTCCAAGGCACCTGGTAATAGTTCTGTGTGTGACTGAGCAGAGGACCCTTAAAAAGCAGACTAATGAACACCCAGCAGCCTATACTTGTTCTCATTGTTTTCTTCTAAATACTCATTAACTGGTGATTCTGTTTCCCTACAATTAAAATTATTCGAATTTAGATCTAATCAGTCCAAAGAGAGCACACCAAAAGAGTGCATGCATCTCAGTGACAATTTCATAAGCACGTTCTCCCACTTGAACAGCTTTAATGATTTGCCAATAGAAACTACAAATACTTGTACTCTGCCCCATTTGCAACAAATCAAACTTTATTGTTACAGCTTTGGAAGAGAGAAATATTTAGTCTTTCCTGTTCATTACTGAATTATCTAGTTTTTCTATGCAGATCTATTTAACGTTAAGCCATGTCACAGTGATCATGGCACTAAACACTCTTTAATTTTATTATGCATAAAGCATAAAATCATTTACCAGATCAGTGTTCTCATATGACATCAGGACTGTTTAAAAAGCTGTTTGCAATTTTGAAAGGTTACTTGGGACAATGTAGGAAAGCAGGTCTCCAGGAAGTAATGGCAATCCTTCATCTATCCTATTTTTACTCAGAAATGCAGACAGAAGAAGGGGAGAGGTGTGTGTCTGTGGTGGTGTGTGGTTTCTCCTTTAAAGAAAGGAGAAATTTGTAAATTAGTTTGTTCGTCAGTTTGATCCTAAAATTAGATTTCTGTCCCAAAGTTCTTTCCACTGCAATTAAATACCGCTTACAAAGGTAATGAAAGACCAAAAATTGCAGTCTAGAGAATCAGATGGAAACAGTTTCTATATTTTTGGTATTGGGGTACTTACTTTTCTTGCACCAGCAAGAAAAATAACTCAATGGTATAAAGGGACCTTTTCAGTCTTCTTTTCTTGGACTCAGTTAGCATAATAAAACATTTTACTTTCCAATCTAAATCAGAATTACACTGGCTAGTAACCCCTGAAGTTAACAGCAGCTCTTGGAATCTGGAGTTCTCCAGCATCTCCATCAGTTAGCTGAATGATGATCACCTGCCATAAATATATCTGCTTCACATAATTTGTCCATGGAAATATGTTTACTATTTATTGAAATCAAAAGGACTGTAGAGGTAGCCACAGACCACACTGGTCACCTTTTAAACTGATGGAATCCTAAAAACCAGGCTATGTATGGGGTCAGGATGCTCTGTAAGTGTGGGGTGAGCAAACATTGTCAAGAAGGTATCCTTCAGTCAAATTTTATTTATGAGAATGTGTTATAAAATCTTACTTTAAGGGGTGAGAATGCTGCAGGCAGAGAAGCTTCCCTGCCATAGAGAATGGAATTAAGACTTCTGTATGTACACAGCAAAGTTGCTATGGTCTTTTTTTTGCAATGTATCACACAGGACGATCCTTATTACTCTTCTTCAGAGATCATTCAGGTCAATGGGAAGATTTCCTTCAGCTTCAGTGGCTTTTGTATAAAAGGAAGAGACAAATGCCTAGTGCCAATAATGACCAATAAAATAGAGGACTGTTTTGAGTGGGGAATGTGTGTATCTACATTGAATTAATTTGCTTACAGAAGATATACCGTCTATTTTTTTTTTTCCAGTAAGCAGAAACCATAACATACTTCTGAGTATTTCCCATCTGACTTTATTTCCTCATATCTTAACAAATATGACAAACCGAAACATGGGGCTATTTATTTTCTGCTCTGTGATAAAAAAGATACATTACTTTGATGCCCAGAAAATACATTAAATATTCATTTATTTGTGAGAGTTTCATTATATTATTACATATGCCTTGCTTTGGTGCATAGGAAGTGTACAGTTTAACATGCTAATTTTATTACCAATTTTTAAAAGGTATGGAGCTTTACTCTATAACAGGCAGGAGCTACAGGTCTGAGATTTCCACGTATTGTTGAGTACAGGTGAGATTGGAATTTAAACAATATGCCTTATCCTTGTAACAGGTTACTTTCAGTGAGAGGTACTTGTTTAATTAGAGTCAAATATAATCTTACAATCAAATAATAAGTAAAAAAAGGAGTATTCTTTTAATATGTGCAATAGCCTGCTAGCCTCTTGCTGTTTCTGATTCGTTTTTGCTTTTCCTTCTGTAGCCTCGGCTGGATATTTTTAAAATATTTAGACTAAACTTCTCGGAAACGATTAGCAATTCTGGGTGCCTACTCAGAGTTCTCCTATTGGGGCCTGAAAGCCAGTATTTAGCACTTTCTGACAACTTGACTCCTTCAAGGTAGTTAATACTGAGGTGAAATTACTAATATTTACCAAACTTCTTCCATCCAAAGGCACCATATATTCATTCCAATGAGCTCTGATATCCATTTTGTTCCACATCTTTAGTCGCTCTGGTTTTCTGGTGAAGGAGCAATGGTTAAGATCTGCCTGAACATTTAGAAAAGTTTTACATTTCACTAGGCAGCCCAGCACTTTTACACACTACTTATTTATACAGACAACTACATCAGGATCACTTAAATTGCTCCACCTTATGTCTAATCAACATAATAACTTGTTATTTGTCTTAAACTATAAGCCAAATATTTAAACAAAACAAAACAAAATGCTATGGGGTTTTACAAACAAGTATATGACATAATAGTTTGTGGTAATGATTTAGGTTGGAGCGGCTCACTTGTCTGGGAATTTAAACACTCTCTCAGAACCAGTACTCAGAGACAAAGATGTGAACATTGACGATGTTACGATGAGATACCACTCCACCCATGACGTAGTTCATCTCCAGCTTCAGGATGGCATGGAAAGGTCCAACAATGGGCCTTACCTGGCGAACTACACCTGTTAGGATAGAAATAGGTTGCTGAGATTAATAGGAGAATCAGATGGTTTTGTATGAGCTACACTCCCTTTCATTTTCAATATAGCTGATGGAAAGTTGGATTCACAAAGAGCTTGCAAGAAAGCTTGCAAAATAAGAATAAAATGCAACTTTTAAATCAAAACACCTTAAAGAAGATCTAGAAAGAGCACTAAAATGCTGCTCATGCAGAAAACCTACATATTCTGAAATTAGTAATGGGGTTTTTTTACATTTCTTTCAGAGAGATGAATTCTGTAAGCAGTCTGCTTTTAAGTAGGACATAAGACTTTCCGTAGGTAATGCAGCACACACATTGCCCTGAGAACTACCTAAGCACGCACACCTGAGTCTGTGTTGAAAACCATGTTTCACTTGGAACAGTAGAAATCAGTTGTAATGCAGCAGTAAAACCAACATTTTCCCTATAAACACCAGATAAACCTAATCTGTGAACCGTTAATGTGGACAATCCCAGCAGGGGAGTTTAATGAGGAAAGTGAGACTATCACAGCATCCCGTTAATGTGGACAATCCCAGCAGGGGAGTTTAATGAGGAAAGTGAGACTATCACAGCATCTGTTCCTATGTCATTCCTCACATGGATGGTGGCCATTCCTTCACGAACTTCAGGGCTAGATAATGAGGAAGGAATTGTCAAGGAAGAAGTGAGCTATGTCTTTTAGGGCTTTGGTCCTTTTGTTTGCTTTACACAAAGGAGCCCTAGCAGCAGGATGAGGACTGTTGGGGGCTGAGAGTGGTGAGATCCTCAGGGGGGTGGCAGGACAGGACTTCTCCAGACCAGGCTTGTCCCACCACTCCAGCCAGGCAGCAGGGCAGGCCAAGAGGCAGGCAGGCACATCCAAGGGCCCACATCACTGGCCAAGTTCATAGTGATGACACTGGGCCAAAGTCAAACTGCAGAGGCAATGTGTGGGTCAGAGTCCAGAACAAGAGGACATACAGCTGTGATGGAGCTGGAGACGAGCCCTCTTCCAGTGCTGCTCAGGCAGGGACTGAAGCTGAAATGGGGCTCCTGGCCTCTGGGCATGCTGTGGGAGAGGACCTGGGAAAGGCCCGTTTGGGCCATGAAGTCTTACCCACGCCTTGGCACAAGGCGGCTATACGGAATACTGATTCAGTTTCAGACCTATGTCCACAGGAGCTTTGCCATTGACTCCCAAGGATCAAGATCAGATCGTAAACATGTTCTCACTTCATGGTCATTTTCTAGGTCTGGTGTCACAAAGCAGGGAGCTACCAAATGTCTCTCATCTAAAAGGTCGTATCCAAAAGGTCAAAATCACATAAACCTGAGGTCAGCCAGCAAGCAGAGGCAGTCTGGTGGAAACCCACTTCCTCAGGCACATCCTTCTGACAGCTGAATTATCTGACAGGGTATTTGATTCAGACAGAAATACACAGTTCAAGAAAGATTATTTAAGAAGTATTCCTTCTGCATGCTTCACAAACAGGCAGCACACCAGTGCCTTCCCAGAGTCCCAGATGAACTCCTACAGCAGTTCCCTATGAACGCATTGGCTTGAGATCTGATGGGGTAGATAAACGTTTGCTTATGCAGGCTGTCAGCACCTTCTTCTAAGGCAATGATGACACTACAGTTTTTTCCTAAATACTAACTAATATCTTCAGTATGCAGTAAAATTGCAAACTTTTCACCACATTCACTTTGCTTGCCATATTTGAGGAATACATTTTTAAGCATCCTTTCCCCTACAATTTATATGTATGTACATACATATATATATATATACTCATTTATTTATTTTATTGTAGTTTTCTTGGCTACTGTCTTGCACCTTATGAAAATGGTTTGGCTTGGCAGATGATATATTGAAAAAAAAGCCTTGCTAAAATGACCTCCCTTTAGGGTAGCATTTAAAGTATTTTGCTAACGGCACATCACATTATTGCAGGCGCTGCTTTAACCGACAACCATGGAAATACACAGCATTGGAATCACTCAGTACTGGCAAGCTGTTTAACCCAGCCTGTTAGAGCTCATGCAGTGATCACCAAGCCTCAGATGGCAAAGGTTGCTGTTTCCATTTACCAATCTCTTTATGGTGGTTGACGCTTTCTTGCTCTACTCCAGTGGAGACTACTCTAGCCTAGAAGTGGGATTGCAAATCATGTTTTTTTTCTGACATGATGCCATTCTACACAAGGTAGTTTATGCCAGAGTATGGCATCTATCTATACATTATTGACACAGCGTTCAAAACAGTTAGTTACTTTCTTATTACTGTTTGGATGCATTCAGCTAATATAACATTTATTTTCAAGGTAGAACAGGCAAACACACTGTGATCCATGTGGCAGCACCTTTCCACAAAGTTCTCTTGCCGCAGTTTTAAATCTAGGCTAATAATCATCTGAGAAGTGAATGGTGCACATGTTAAGACACATAGCAAGAAATTGAATGAATGCACAAAGAAACAATACTCTTATGATATTTATTTATCCAGTTTGCTGTGTCAATGTCCTAGATGGTGCTGAAATGACCACCAGTGCAAAAGAACTACTTTTCTTCCTCTCCTATGAAGTAAATAACTCAGATGGGCTGGTGCTTATCTGTGTGTATCAGAATGCAGTCATTTTAAATGTGCAGAAGAGTAAAAACAAAAAAAGAGTAAGACTAAAACCATGAAATGTTCTACTGGACAAAAGCATATGGCAGGTTTTCAGTTCCTGGTGGATTTACTCATCTTGAGCTTTTTTTTTTTTTCCATTTAATGAAAAGGGCTAAAATGGAAAACCTGAGTTTTTTCTCCAGCAAACTCAAGGACAAATGAGGGTGGAAACCATGCAATAGCAAAAACTCAAAAACTGCTCAGAGCCTGAAACGTGGCTGCATATTTACCCAGATCCCAGTGATCCTGTTGTAGTAGTCCGAGGATTTGTCTCAGGAACGCTTTTAAAGACTTCCTGCTATAATGTGTCACTGCCTTTTGATGCTACCTGTGTCTAATTCTCTAATTTCTTGTGCCTTTCATGTCAGGGATGAGAGAAAATGCAGCTAATCCAGACCCAGACAAAGCCGGCTGTACCTTGTGCCGACTTCCACAAACAGATGTCTTTAAAAAAAGCCTGAGACTCATGCCTGGTACATGTAAATCACATACACAGCTGAATGCATCAGCCAATATCTCAAAAGCATTTAGTGCGGGACACATTTGAAGATGCCATGTGGAATAATTCGGGATGTTTTTAAGCAATGTGGATTTATCAGTTACTGAAACATTTTTCTAAACATGTTGTTCCACTATGCCTTTTGGCAAACTACTGCTGGGTCCAGATTTGTGGTCTGGCATCCTTCAGCATTTATAGCTGAATAGCAAGTATAAAAGCATACTTTACAGTAATAGGAAGGTTACCATTTTTATATGTACTAAACAGAATCACTGTCTGCTTTTTGATCTCTATTATAGCAGTCTAAATCCAAAGTAGCTGGATGGAGCCACTCAGATTTGACATGGGGATAACTGAAGGTTGGGACTTGGTCCTGGATCACTGCAGCATTACACACTGTCCTGTGAGTCAGCCTCTGTAAGAGGCCAGGAGAACAGTGGTGTTGCTCATTAAATGAGCTTAAAACAGGGGGTTCTCAAATACTACCATCAGCTAGTCCTCTCTGGGACCAGAGCTCCAGACCCTGCAGTCAGTAAATGGGCTGAGTTTATTTAAGCATGTTCACTCACATCCTTTTCCAACAAAGTTAGATTTCAGCTAGGTTAGCATTTTGCACAAATACCAACCCCCCACGCCCCCCCACGCCNNNNTAGGGGAATATTTAGCTATATTAAACTGGGTGAATCACTGATAACTGAACAAAGAAAATCGTAATGCTACTGAATCTCATATGCCAGGCAACACTGAACCTCTCTGTTGCCTTGCCTACAGGCACATCTATGCAAGTGCTTTTATCCTCCACTCTCATGTGCTTCTGTTGCTGTTTATACTCTTCAGTTCATAATCTGTGAGCCAAACACAGACTCAACCTACAGAAAACCCTATGTGTCACAGGCCAAGCAGGCTGCTTTCCATCAGCTCCCCTTTGTTTGATTTTGCTTTTTGTTAACTGAGCACAGATGATATTACACATCCCAAATCTGCTTAGGTATCTTCATGGTTTGCTGACCTCCTTTCAGAAAACAGTGATAAGACTTCTTTTTCTTCCACGTTTTGCTCTTATTGTAAACAGGATCTACACCAATCCTTTCCATCTGCTGATCTGTGTAAGCAAACAGCCTTGGCTTGAGATGGAGTAAGCTTTTGGATGTCACAGTTATTTCTGCAGTGATAGTCAGACCATGGCCCAGAACTTTTAAAGCTCTGTGATGAATGTACTGAGCTGCCATCTTGGTCTGTTTCTTCTTCTTTCATGTTTTGTATTTTGATTTTGTCTAAGGTAAAAGTATGTACCATATGAGTTGAAGACATTAACCTAAATAATATATAACACTTATTTACTAATGAGAATGTCAACAGCCATCAATCTTAGAGTTGCTGTCACTAGATTACCAAGGCTTTGCTTATCAAAGAAGATGGGATAAATAAGACATCAAGGCTAATATTGTTAATCTTCCTAAGCCTTTCAGCAGGATTTCTGGTATTGTAATCAGATAGAATCATAGAATAGTTTAGGCTGTGAAAGACCCTTAAGATCATCAGTCTCAACCATTAACTTGGCACAGCCAAGTCCACCACTAAACCTCGTCCCTAAAAAGCCAGATCTACACGTCTTTTAAATACCTCCAGGGATGGGGACTCAACCACTTCGCTGAGCAGCCTGTTCCAGTGCTTGATAGCCCTTTTTGGTGAAGAAACTATTCCTAACATCCAATCTAAACCTCTCCTGGTGCTACTTGAGGCCATTTCCTCTTGTTCTATTACTTGTTATTTAGCAGAAGAGACTGACCCCCACCTCACTGCAACCTCCTTTCAGATAGTTGTAGAGAGCAATAAGGTCCCCCCCTTGAGCCTCCTTTTCTCCAGGCTGAACAACCCGAGTTCCCTCAGTCGTTCTGCATAAGACTTGTTTTTTATATGCCACAGGTATTCCTTGGCTTGTCTATACCTCTTTAAGATATCATTACGTTTCTCTGCTTTGAAATATGTCAGACCCTCAGGCAATTCACCTCTGTGTCTGGTTTCTGCTTGTATTTTTGCATTAGGCAGTTGATTTGCTAAGAAGCTCTATTTTGAACTTAGGAGAAACACTGCAATTTTGTTACCATATTAACCCATTCTGGATGACAAGTCCCCACATTATCATACATTAATATCTTGTCTCCCGAAATCCAGACTCCTAATTCTGACTTTTGTGCTAAGCTCAGTACACTGAAGGAGCACTTGCAAAGCTCTTTAAAATACTTTTAAAAAACCCAAAACTTTTCTTTTTTTTTTTTTCTTTCCTTCTTTTTCTTTTCACTGCTAACCACAAAATCTGTGGTAATTACACTTGCAATGAATCTGGGTCATTGTGTTCCTCACACCTCTTGCTGAATACTGCATCTGCATTTTCTCTAGAGAAAGTTCCTCTAAACAGGGATGGCCACAGTTTGCATGAAAGCAAAACAGAACTAAAGAAGCTTATTTCCGCACTGCTACTAGATAAGGCTGTTTGGGATCAGTAGTGAGGATATGTGGGTTTATGTTTTCTGTTCCAGAAGTGAAGGTGCCAGTATTTTCCACAGGGATTAATTCTTGAGTCTCGTCAAGTATTTAAATCTGTATCACCATAAGAACACAATACAGACATGAATTGCATGAATTCCTCAAAAGGAGGGCCTCAGATAACCTAAATTCTAAGGACCCCCCAAAAAAATTGCTGAGAAGTATTAGCAGAGCAGGCAAGGAATCAGAGGCTTAAGAGGAGGCCAGCAAGGCCTGCTGATTACTGTGGAGCTGTATCAGATGGCTGCTGGAAAAGAGGGAATGTGCTGAAGTAAACCTCCTCTTGCCTTACCTGCGTATGCAGGCATATGCCTTTGTGGATATATAAACAACCCAAACTACTGCCAAATCAAAGGCTGTTCTTCCAGATAGCCCATAGGCTATGCTCAGGAAAATACAATAAACACAGTTATCAAAAATGTGATCAATTCCCTCAACCATATTTCAAGCTGTGTGTTAAGGAACAAGAACAAGAGATCTTTTTCTCTTACCACCTTCCCATCTTTTCCCCTATATGCACAGTTGCAGCTATATTGCTTTGTTCTGGTCACCAAATGCCAAAGGAGAGTAATAAAACCACTTTTTTTTGTTTTCCTTTTTGCTCACAACAAGCACACAGTCTCCTTTCTGTAATTCTTCTGTGGTGGCAAGTTAATAAAGAGATGTGGCATTTTACTATCAGTTGAACCCAAAAGTCTTGTGCCATTTTCATTAGTGCAAGACTTCACATTTGCCATTACAGGCAAGTACTAATTTGGCCAGTTTTTCTAGGAACAAATTATTTATTTAGGAAAATTTTCTTTTTTTTGTTTTCCTTTCTTTTTTACATTCTTTAATCATATGAACTGTAATCCAATAAAAAGTGACCACAAACTGACTAAATTTAGGATGGATGGTGAAGAGTTATGAAGTGATGAAAAGAGCATGAGGTGGTGAAAAGAACAATCCACTTTTCTGAATCATTAATCTATAGTTAACATATTACTCCAGTCTTAAATAGAACAAAACACATCTTTTTATTAATTCAGAGATCTCTTCTAAATGAAGCACTCTGTGAAAAGTATCTAAAAGAATAAGAACAGGATATATATTAGAAATACCACAGGCAGACAAACAAGCCTGAGCATAAGTGATTGCTTGCTTTTCCTTCAAAGTAAGCACATACTGCACTGGGGAGGGAGCTTGTGTTTGCATCCTGGTCATGCGATATTAAAAGAAACTAATAGGACAACTGAGAATTAGTCTTCATTCACTCTACTGCAAGTGCAACTACTGAACATATATATATAAAAAAAGAGTATTTTGCATTAGGTAGAATTAACAGAAACTCGGTATATGAAATATATGAATTATTGTGTGGAATATGACTGCATAAGAATGCTAATATCAGCTCCATTGTAAAATACAGTCATAGACAGCAATGGGTCTAAGGACTGAGGAAAGCTAAAAAATATCCATCACAAAATGTACCCCCTTTAAAAACAAACAACACAGGAAGACTTGTCAAGAGAATGTGCTATTACATGATCAGAGAAGTGCTGCCTCTTTTCAGATGGAACGTATGGGATAAGCTGCTAGTGACAACTGCAAGAGAGAGATTTCAATGACACAAAAAGACACCTTAGAAATTTTCCTCTAGCTATTTTCTTTGTGCTTTAAATGGATACTTGGAACATGAAATGATTAATTTGGAAAAACTGAACCACCAGAGAGTGTGGTGAGAGCTGTGGAGCTGAAGCCTAAACTCAACTGAAACTTAGGTAATTTACTGGACTTTATATTAACTTCCAATTAATCTCAGCCTATGTCCTGAAGTCCTACATTCGGCTGTTTCTGGATCTGTTTCCCCACAAAAACCACTGCTGTCCTTCATGCATCCTTATCAGAGATGAACAGGCCTAGCTGCCACAGTGCAACAGTATCTGCTCTTTTTTAAACAGCGGATCTTTTGGAATCACAAAAATAGCTTTTAAATAGTCTGCTAGTCTGTGTCAGGCTGCAGGTATGTATGATAATATACAAAGGATGGACATAGGCTTTCCCCTAATGTTAGTGAATTTCTTTAATCCCATGTGGATGTTGAAGTAATGAAGCAGAGGTGATAACCTCAGCCTCCTGGAACCTAAAACCAGTGCATGGCTATTAAAAGAAAAACTGCCCTGAACACCAGCATGCTAGTGTAACATGTGGAGAACAGCTTTTTGTAGGGGAAAACCATGTTTATGAGTTTCCCTTAAGCAATACAAGAAGACCAACCTCCTCATGTTAATGCAAGATCCTGGACTATAATTTCAAGTTTGCTTTTCTCCTCTAGGCCTCTTGCTTTATACTGCTGGCCAAGATTTTCAGAATTAAGAGTAAACATCTCAGATGCATCAGTGTTACTTAAGAGCCTAGTTACGGTTTCAAAGAAGATGTGCAGGCAATTGGGAAGTTTAGGACTAGAGAAATGATCGTTGCAGTGGCTATTTTAAAAGGCAAACTTGATAGGATCATTCCAGAAGTGAGCAAAAGAAAAAATCCAGCCATGCTGGATGCTTCCTTGGATCAAACCGTAGTCAATGAGTTGCTGGTTTGACTTGAATACCAGACTATCTCAACCTAAAACATGTAAATACATATCTATAGCGTGGAGCCAAAACCATATAGCCAAATTGGCTTTTGGCTCTGTAAACAACTCCAAGAAGTCATGTTAAGATTTGTAAGAATAAAGTTATTTCTCATTCAGTATTCATTACAAATATATGAATTTCATCAAGAAGCCTGACAAATAATTCACATCCTGATCACAAACAGAAAATACGTATTTTAGGGTATTTTATCCAGGGTTGTTTGTTTGGTTTTTTTTTTTTCCCTGCAAAAAGCTTTGTGGCTCTGCATACGTTAAAGTTTAATTAAATTCCTTTCCTAAATGCCGCTCTTTATTCCAAAAGGTTATGCCCAAGTAATAATTTTTGGTGTTTAAATTGCTCTGCCAACATAGCTACTAGAGTACTTACTGACCTAGGGGAGAAGGGAAGTGAATCAACTGTTGGGTAATTGCTTAATATACCCTAGCTTTGAAAATATAATGCTTCAACCATTGCACATTATAGAGAATCCTTTACTGCCTTTGGTAGAGGGAAAGCTATGAAGTCCAGTCCTGTCATGTTTTCAACATCACTGCAATCCAGAGTCAAAATCATGGAGCAGTTGAGATTGGAAGCACCTCCGAAGACCAATCCCTTGCTCAAAGCATAGTCACCTAGAGCATCTTGCTCTGGGCTGTGTTCAGTCTGGTTTTGAATATCTAAATGGATGGAAACTCCTCAGCTCTAGGCAACCTGTTCCAATGTTCAACCACCTTTACAATAAAGATCTGTTTCCATATGTTTAAATGGAATGTCCTGTATTTCAATTTGTGCTCACTGACTTTTGTTCTTTCCAAGCCACTGAAAACAGGTTTTCTTCTTTATTTCCTACCATTACATTGATCGGATTCCCTTTGAGCCTCCTCTCCTCCAGGCTGAACAGCCCCAACTCTCCCAGGCTCTACTCATATTATGGATGCTTCAGTGCCTTAATCATCTAGACTCTCTCCACTATGTTCACTATGTCTTGTACCAGGAAGTCCAGAAGTGGACATATCACTCCAGTTTTGACCTCACCGGTGCTGAGTAGAGGGGAAGGATGACCTACTTCACCCTGCTGCCAATGCTCCTCCTCACACAGCCTGTTGGCTGCTTTTGGCGCAAGGGCACATCATTAGCTCATGATCAACTTGGTGTCCCCCAGGACCCTCAGGTCTTTCTCTGTAAAACTGTTTTACAGCTGTTAAGCCCCAGTGTGTATTAGGGTACAGGGCTATTGGTCCCCTGGGGTAGGACTGTGCATTTCCTTTTCCTAAATTTCATGACGTTCCTGTCAGCCCATTACTCAGTCCCATCATCCAGGCCATTAATGAAGAAATTGGCCCCAGTACTGAACCCTCAGTTATACTATTGGTGCCTGGCTGCTAGCTGTGCTGCTGATCACAAACCTTTAAGTGTGGCAGTTCAGATGTTTTCAATCTACCTCACTCTCCACTTATCAAGTCAACATTTCCTCAGGTTACCTATGAGAATATTAAGGGAGACACTGTTGAAAATCTTAATGCCTCTGTATCTTACTAAAGTCAAAATAAGCAACGTTCACTCTTCTCTCATCTGCTAATCCAGTAATCTCTTTGTAGAAGGCTGTTGGGTTGGTCAGGCACAATTTCCCCATCATAAACCCTTGTTGACTACTCCCAGCCACCTTCTTGTCCTCAGTACATTTGGAAATATTCTCCAGGTGGATTTTCTCCATCACCTTCCCAGGGACCGAGGTGAGGCTGACGGGTCTGTAGTTCCTTAGATCCTCCTTCTTGAAGACTGCAGTGACATTTGCCTCCTTCTAGTCCGCAGGAGATTCTGATCACCGCAGTCTTTCAAAAATAATTGAGAGTGGCCTCACAATGACATTGGCCAGTTCCCTCAGCACTTGTGGAAGGCATCCCATCAGCTCTCATGGGCTTGGGTATGTCCAGTTTTTTGTTTCTGGGTGCTGGTTGATGAAGCTGAACATAAGCCAGTGTGCGCCCAGGCAGCTGAGAAGGCAAATGATAGCCTGCCTTGTATTAGAGATGGTGTGGTCAGCTGGGCCAGGGCAGTGATCATCCCCCTGTACTTGGCGCTGGTGGGGACACACCTTGAATCCTGTGCTCAGTCCTGGCTCCTCACTACAAGAGAGACATTGAGGTGCTGGAGCGGGTCCAGAGGAAGGCAACAAAGCTGGTGAAAGGCCTGGAGTACAAGTCTGATGAGGAACAGCTGGGGGAACTGGGGAGTTCAGTCTGAGGAAGAGAAGACTCAGGGGGGACCTTATGGCTCTCTACAACTGCCTGAAAGAAGGTTGTAGTGAGGTAGGGGTTGGTCTCTTTTCCCAAGTAACAAGTGATAAGACAAGAGGAAATGGTCTCAAGCTACACCAGGTGAGGTTTAGATTTGATATTAGGAAACACTTCTTCACCAAAAGGGTGTTCAGGCATTGGGACAGGCTACCCAGAGAAGTGGTGAAATCACTGTCCCTGGAGATAGTTAAAAGATCTGTAGATGTGGCATTTGGTGACATGGTTTACTGGTGGACTTGGCAGTGACAGGATGAAGGTTGGATTTGATGATCTAGGTCATTCTGTGATTCTATGAAATGTTCCCTAACCTGATCCTCCTCTACCAAGGGTTAGTATTTCTTGCTCCATAATCTCCTGTTGTTATGAGGGCTCCGGGACTCATGAAGGCTAGTCTTATCAGTGAAGAATGAGGTAAAGATGGTATTCCATTCAGCTTTCTCTATGTCTTTAGTCACCAGGTTTCCTGCCCCATTCATAGGCACATTTTTCCTAGTCTTCCTCTTGCTGTTGATGTACTTGCAGAAGGCCTTCTTGTTGTGCTTCACAGCAGTGGGCTGTGCCTCTGTAAGTAGTCTCACAGGCATTACGTTCCTCCAGTCCTCCTTAGTTCACGACTGTGCCTAAAGGCACAATCTAGCTGTCAACTGACAGGCATTTCCCAGGCCACCAGATGTCCGCTGACTTCAAACAGTTAATGTACACCTTAGATTCCTCCATCTCTCAAAAGCTAAATAATCCCTTTCATTTTCTCTTTTTATTTTTTTTTTTTTATTTTCCTGAAAGCTGTCTGTATTATTTGTGACAACAATAATGTAGGCTCCTGCTATGTGGTGCTCTAATAGTTTCTGATACAATCTGTTTTTATTAATAAGTGGCTGCTCTTTGGAAAATGAAATATTTCTTGGTAATCATCACTGCAGGCATCAAGTCATATGCAGAAAAATAGCTCTGAAGATATCATTAATCCTTGAGCTGCCACAGCTGACAAACATAAACTGGTTACAGGATTCAAAAACCTCATTAATCAAAATACAAGTACTGAAATAGATTTCCTCTTGCTTTGAAGTATATTGCCCTCATAACATTTTGGATTAGACCTTCATTCAAGTTTGATGGTGAACACTTCACAAAATAATAGATTTGGAGAATCAATTTAGAGTTGGATGTTAACAAGGTTTCCATACTGATGGAGAACTGCTTCGTAGGAATGCGGCTGGCTATGCATATCTTGGCTGAAGTATCTGTAGACAAGATTTTCAAAAACATGTGCTTTTCAATCATGGATCTCCCAGACCTTTATTTAAATTCCTAAGAGAATGGCCTAATTTTCAACTATTGAGAAACCAAGCGCGTATAAACTGCTTCAGAAGTCAGTCTGAACATAAAAGCATAAGGTACATACACTCAGGGCAATTTTACTGTTGGTTTAAGCTGACCAAAAATAGTGGTCCTGCTATATCCTCCACCCCTTCCCTTGGATTAACACCTGAAAGAGAAGAACCAAAAACGTAGCTTGCCACACAAGCTCTAATACTGACAACACGGAAAGGGCTGGAGTGTTACCTCAGAGGTTGACAGGAGAAAGGTTTCCCTTTTGAGCACCCACAAAGCTCCAGATCACATAATACAGTCCCAGTGTTCCCTATTAGGGAACAGAAAGGCAATGGTGGTTTAGGTACTGTAATGGTGAGTATTGCCCCAGTGGCATAAACAGGACTCTTAATGACCTAGCCCAGCTGGTGCAGTGCTGACCATGTTATTGCGGGAACAGACAAATGCCTGTGATCCTGGAGCAATTCAGTAACTGCTACCCAACAGTGCAGCTCAAAGCTGTACTGTTTCCTTCTCTGAGGGGTGTAAAAGAGGATCAGGGGAAGCGCAAGACATCCCTCAAAAAAAAAAGTGTAGTGTAACAAGGTAGGGCCAAGCCTGCGACCATAAGCAACACCTCTTGCTCATACCCCTCCATGGTCGGAGCATCTATTGACCACAGCAATCATTTCTAAATCGTGTAAAGACAAGGCCCTCCTTTACAGACTGTCCAAGCAATTGTCTTTAAAACTCTCCAGGTACTCATAGTCTTTGAAGTTTCCACCTAGTGTACAGATCTCAGTTTAAGTTAAACTAAAATTGAATCTGCTTCTCTTTTCGCCTTTAACTTTACCTCTGAAGAAAAAAGGAAATTACAGTACAGGAACTGCATTTCAGCATGAAAAGGCATCTCTCTGCCTCATTCAAGAGATCAGAAATTTGGGATTCAATTTATTAGAAATGCTATCCTTCAACCACTCAATGAAGTTTAGTTTCATTAACACTTGGGCTTCTCTAGAAAGCTTTGGTTGCTGAAATGCATCAAATAAAGAGGCAATAAAGAGGCCTCATGGTATTAATACATTTTTTGGCCAGAAACAAATGGTAAATATTTTCAAAGCTATTATCTGTCATGTTGGATCATATGGAGGCTTGCTATTATGAAAGAATTAAAAACAACCTTTGATTTTACTGAGGTTTGGCTAGTTTACAAATACTATGATCTTTATTAAGGATACCAAATAACTTCAGAGAGATGTGCTCTTATCTTGGTTTGGCAAACTTGAAGTGCTTTTAGATCTCTGGTTTGCCTTCCAGCCAAACCTCTCAATGGGTTTTAATGTTGACAATGTTGTGAAATCACTCATGCCTAAAATGCAATAACTGTACTTAAAGTAGCCTCATTAAAAAATTGTTTCCACCATACATTTTTTAATCCTTCTTTTTCCACCTTTGAGAATGCGGCATGCTTTATGCAGTACAAGAACCTCACATATTACAAAAACAGGTGGAAAGAACTTAAGGGCTGAATGTCCAAAAGAGGCAAAAGTCATTTATGTCAGCTTCCTGATTTTATCCCTACTACCTTATTACAGGGGGTTTAGTGTCCACTGCGGTACATCATCACGTACATGCAATCTCTCCATTTAGCAAGGGTGGCTTTGTTTACCGTACCTGTCCTGCAACCACATTACTCTGTTTCAGCCAAGCTCGGATACTGTAGCTTATCCATGACACCTGGGCAATTAATTATTGTCACCCTAACATTTCTTGGCAAAAAGCCATGCTGTGGCACACAGCATGTTATGGCTCTGTGATTCAATTTTTCATGGAAGAAAAGCACCTAATCCTGAGGATTTGACATGAAAGCCCTTCTGTAGCTGCTCAGTCATCACCTAGAGGCGATAGCTCTGCAGGTATTGTTAGCAGAAATTCTGATGAGGGGAGCTCTCTGAATCTTAATGCGTGTTAATTCCTGACCAAATTCTCAAAATAAGGCTAAACTAAGGGGTCACTTCACCACATTTGACCCCTTTAAAAATTAAAGTTTTTTAAGTAATCCATGCATCTGTGCAATATGCTGGGAAAGATTTATGATACACTTTGAGTCTTTTATCTTCTGTCTCCATTTTTATATGGTGTGTAGGTGCTACTGCAGGAATGAGATGCTTGCTATCAACATGGGAACATAGACTCTTGCTATGAACTCGGAAGCAGCAGCAGGAGCAGCAGCAGAAGCAGCTGAATTGGTCACACAAATATTTCACACTTGGAGATCCTCAGAAAAGTAGGTCTCTAACTACTCTAAACAAGGGCAAAGAACCTCAGAAAGCTGAATTCACACAGAACCCTCTCGGAAGAATTGCTGTAGGATGTTTCTCAGTGTACTGAATTCCAAATATGGCTTTATTGGCTCATTCATGTAATATCTCAGCCCAGTGTTTAAAATTAATACTGAAAAATGCATGCTATGTAATCTGAACCAAGGACCTTCGTCAGTCCCCTTAGCTGTTCCCTGACTCAGTCGATTTCTTTCCCAAGCTGGCAGGTTTTATACTTCATGCCACAGTTCACAAAACTCTGTCAGAGCTGCAGTGTAATTTATTTGTCTGCTTGCTTTGTGGAAGCTGTAACCAGAAGTGGTCTGTATGAGTGTTTTTGTGATATATTATGCCTTCCTACCTGACGGCTGAGATGAGCATTGGTCAAGGAGCAGCGTTTGATTAACCAGATATTTGCAATATGCTAGAGTGAAATTTGGCATCAGGAAGATTGTTCCACTCGAGCATGAGACTCATTCTCACGAAAAAAACACCTTCAGCATTTCTCAGATATGAAATGGAAATTTACCTCCTGCTCAAGTTGCCTGTTTGCCTCCAGAAGAGCTCTCCAGCCTGACATTTTTTCTGGAGGGGAGGGAGGATATTGAGATATTTGACTACTGAACAGCACACTCATCAGCATCCCAAAAGGGCAGGTTCAGGCAATAAATCTAGGATCCCTTTTACCAAATGTCTTCTGGGCACTCTCATCTCAAATGCATAGCTACTAATTTCAACAGGGCATCCTGGCATAGAGAAAAACTCACAGAATATTCTTTGCTGAGGGAGTCCTCTTGTGAAAGGGGCAAGCCTAGATGAAACCAGAACAAAGATACTGAAAGGGACTGTGTCTTTTTAATATAAGGCTGCAAGAGCCTGTCGAAAAACCTGCTGAATTATGTCCCTGCTCTCTGTGCTTACTGTGAATGATTGGACAGCATCAGTTTTGTATTGCCAGACACCATTGTCATTTCATGCTAATGACATTATAGTCATGACAAAAGGTGGCTATTGTTGCTTACTTTCTAGTAAGAGTACCCACAAGGGGAGATAACATACGTGCTGAAATCCTCACCCATGAACAGCAGAGCTCTCCTGACTCTGCCTACACCTAGCCTCCCTTTCCCCACAGAGAAGCAATTGCAGGTGAACTGCTATCTTCAGCATTAGAGCTGTGCCAAGAAGCCCAAATCAGTCCAGGGATCTCATTATGCTAAACACAGTAACAAATGCATGGTAAGAGCCAGCCAGCCTCTGGCCCAAAGATAAAGTCTAAAGCAACAGAGGATAAGGGAAAAGCAGAGAGGAATGTGAAAGCACTTGCCCAGCACTGCAGAGTAGGTCCAAGGACAAAGTTCAGAACCAAATCTTTTGCAATCCAGTGCCTCTGAATGTAATGTCAGACCATACAAATGTCAGACCACACAAATGTCAGACCACACAAATGTCAGACCACAGCATGGCAGATTGTGAAAAGACCTTGCCACACTGGGAATGGCCAAACTACTTACAAGACACAGAACTACCACCCTGTGTTAAGGAGAGGTTTCCTCAAAGTCAAATAAATCTACAGTCTCCCCCTGCCCCCAATCAATATGGATTACACAAACACGCTTTCTTATGGTATGTTTCTGTTTACCTTATGATAATTTTTTAAATGTGCCTTCCCAGCCCCTGGAACATGCTAGATGATTATGATACCATAGTAAAAATTTGACTACTACGAAATCTACTGTTGTGCTATCAGTAGTTGAGACACTTTCTGTAGTAATTCAAGGGTAATAGCATGAACTCTCATACACGCACACATGGCTGGAAAGCCACCACAAAGATAGCAGTGAAATTCTTGCCATAACAATGGAGAACAGCAGTACATATCTGTAAAATTATAAGCAACATTGATATCAGTGTATTCTAGCACCAGCACAATGCCCCTGAGAAGCTCTATAGGTACAAGTGAAATTTTATAATTGCATTGACTCTGTATGTTTTTGATCAGAATAGTACAATTTTGCTTTATAGGCAAGGGTATCTGCTTAAGTTAGCATTGAATGCAACATGAAAGATTTCAGCCTATCAAAACTACTTTGTGCTGTATGACAAAATTTTACGGTCTTCCTGAAGTTTACCAGACTACAAGGTGGTATTACAGTCACCTAAGGAAATGAATGCATAGCTGAGGGGGGAAATGTTTCATAGTATCTGATAATACCTTAGGCATTGATAGGACATTTTTGTACAGGTTGAAAATGCATTCTTCATTTTTCACTGACAGCCGGTTAAAGGAGGAATGCACTGAAAAGTCTACAAAAGCTTTTTAAAAAAATCCACAACTGGATAGGCTTGCACTTCTGTTTTCCTCCCACCCATGCTAAGAAGTGATGTGCAGTGGTTAACAGGGTCTTTTGGATTCGCTGCCACCTTGGACTGTAACCATACCAGGCAGCAAAGACTCTACAGCACTTCTTGAACCACGAAGGAAAGGAGTTTCGCATCTTTTTTTAATACAATAAGGTAGAAATATTGGAGACAACTTCTTACACAACTATATTTCTTCAGCTTTCAAGAAGTCTATGCACTGTAACTCCAGCAGGCTGGTTTTCATGCCTTCTCTTCCACTGGAAAATACTTCCTGTAGGTCAGCATAGCTAGTTCTGGAGTCTGTTCTTACTTCTTTTGGCCTCTCCGTGTCTGATTTGGCTGATCACTGATTCCCATTTGATGTATTTTCTTTCCCTGATCTTGCAATACTATCCTTACCTCTTTCTTCTCCACACTTGTGCCTGCTTTTCCTACATCCCCTTTGGGAGACTGTGCTCTTTCTTCTTTTAACATTTCCTGGAGCAACTATTTCCTCTGCTTCTAGCTTCTTTTCTTTCCCTCCTCACAACCTGCTGCTACACACTCTCATCTCCCTCTATGACCTCAGCTTCTGTCTTTCCATCAACAAATCACGAAACAGTCTGACAAGACACTCTCCATCCAACCCTACATATTTCTCAGCTTCACTAACATCTTCTCCTTGATGTCTCAGTGTCAACTTAAATAGATAATGGCTAAAACTGATGACCTTATTCTTCAGTCCACAGTTCTTTGTCAGTATTGAAGTCCTCACTTTTCTTCTGTAACTCCTTCTCAAACAGCTCCTCCCACTCTCTAAGCCTTTACCAAAAGGAACCTGCACCTTTTCACATTTTTTTAGTGTTACACTTTTGAGAGCATCTTGTTCCTTTCTATTCACATAAACACAGGTCCTTCTTAGCGTGTCACCTCTTGTGTTTGTGACATCCTAGCAAAAAACTAATGAAGGATTTCCTGCAAGGACTTCTTTATTGATCTGTCCTTTCTCCCCCTCTTTTCTCAGTGCTCCCTCTTTTCTTTGAATGCCTTCATCAGTTTCCTCTGCTCTGACATGAAGCCAAGGTTTATTACACTCAGCCCTTTCAGTAACACTAGTAATTATTTTCAGGCCTTTTTTTTCATGCTCTTATGCATTTCATCTGTCTCTGGCTAGTCCATGTCTTTTCTTTAAAGAAAATAAACCCACAGAACTCCTGTAGAGGTTTTCTACCTTTTCTCTTATAGAGAAAATTTGTCTTGTAGACAAAGGTATTTGGCAATCTCATTTCCGTTACCAGATTAAATAGCTTTGATACACTGGTCATTTCTCCTGAAATATTACACAGAATGCTTATTATTCCTTTTACTCATGCATCTCTGATTTCAGGGTAAATGTGTTCTTTCCTTTACAATATAGACAGCAAAAATTAATAATAATTAAAAATAGGCTACAGAGATTTAAGAGGCATATGTCTATTAGTGGCCATCAAGCATGGCAGCCCAGGTGCACTTTCCCAGAACCATATAAACTGCTGATTGCAGCAAGTTGGAACATTACATTTGCAGAAAGATTCCTATATACCTCTCGGTTACTGGCTCATATGTTGGACAATGGTTACTGAGCTACTTAGGAATTTGTTCTGCTAGAGTCCCTATGTTACATCCCCACAGTTCTTATGTTCATGTAACTTAATGAGATAATCAGTGAAGCTTCCTGATATTGGTTATGCTCTTTGTCTTATTTCACCCTTATGCAAGCTTCTTTCTTTACAAGAGGGACTCTCACTTTATGAACACTGGAGGACTAGGATCCCATCTTATTTATATTCTTTAAAACTACTCAGCACTTTCATGGAAACACCTAACATTCTGCTTATTAGCAAGAAAAAAAATGATACTCTGATGAGAGCAGCAGAACTGCTGCTGGCAGAATTATTTGTAGTCCTGATTTCACACATACAACATGTCGCCCTGAACCTCTGCCCCTTCAGGTAAGGATCAGCTGGGGTTTTGTTTTGTTTTCCCTTTTCCAATTCTGCTTCAGGCAGTTTACTCTGCAGCTTCCATCCATTAATCTCAAAGCAGTTTTACGTAGAGGAATTAATTAAGAATCTTACATACAAAAATTAATTAAGACAGTAGTAGGCATGTTTTATCATCTCCATGTTGCACATGGGGGAACTGAGGTGAAGAAAGAGTTGCTCAATTCTTTGCAGAACTGGGAATGTACTTAGGCATTTATCATATCCTCTCAACCTGCTGTATAAGAATATCCTTTTTCTTCTAACGCTGTGAGGCAGATATCCAATTTACTAAGTAAAATACCATCGACACGCAGTCCTGTTATTCAAAATGGAAAAGCTTCCCTCAGGCAAATACCTTGGCCAGCCAAATTTCTAAACACATCCTTCTTTCTTTTTTTCAGACAGAAAGAAGCACACAGCACGAAAAGCAAACTACTGTAACTACTGTGGGATCTGATAACATTTATACTCTTCTAAAGAATCAACCCAATACCTGAAATCTGTAATCTTATCATCCCACTTTAACAGACTCTCCCTCTTTCTCAGCATTCACATGTATACTTCTGTTTGATAAAGAAAGACATATAAACCTAGTGACTGATGATTTTTATCTACAGATCATAAAACCTTTGCACAATTCAGGCTGTAATATCACGCTTCTGAAATGCAACAGTGCCACCTTCAGATCGTGCTAAGTATGACTTTTTTCCACGAACCATCAGTATGGAAGAAGCACAGCAGCAATTTTTCTATTCATCCAAAGTCAGTTGAAAAAGACCTTCAAGATCATCAAATTCAACCGTTAACAGAGCACTGCCACAGCTGCCACTAAACCATGTCCCGAATTGCCACACCTACGAGCTTTTTAAACTGAGAAACAGAAGTACTTCCAGCTTGCTCTCTAGTAACATGGTCTGGATTATGAACTGTATGATATGCAATGGATTAAAAGAAAAAATCCCTAACCAAACTTTGCACCATGCATTGTTTCACTATTAGAGCATTACAAATAATCACAGAGTAATCCACTATTTTCACTGTAAAATATTTCTGCCCAGTTTCTGCTGTGCTTTTGACTCCCAAAAACTGATAAAGTTTCACATGTCTAAACTTGAGCAGAACCTGCACATTCACATACTGAAGCACAAACGTTCAGTGGGAACAGTAGTCCTTTATTTTCATAAATAAATATTAATAAAGAGCAATCAAATATTACCTTTAAATACCTGGCATATTCATTCTTTAAGCATGAGAATCACAGCACATTCCCCTGCTACAACACTAGCAATCTGCATCAGGCAGAGCAACACGTCAGCTGGGACAGGACTGACTCCTGCTCTGCAACACTCACATGATTTTCCACCTGCTCCTGGGTATGCTGGGTCCCAGAGTGAAAGCCAAGCAGCATAACACTGTAAATAGATATCTGTGTGCATGTATACATATATACATATGCTAGATACACTATACATATTACATGCTGCATACATTATGCACTCTATCCCCCGAAACAGCCCTGCTCTGAGAGAAGTCTATTAGAAAGAATGACCTCAAGTTGTGTTGCAGTCCCTCCGTGCTATATAAATAGATGCAGGTCTACAACATGATCCTTATACACAGGTATACCTCCTGCCATGTCTCTTCCCTGCAAACCTGAGAATGTAAATCAAATGTGTATGCTCCATTCTGAAGTTTCTTCTGAACCACAGCATTTGTCAGATCTCTTTTACCTTCAACAAAGGTATTGATTTAAAACTGAACCAGCCTGTCATTAAGTATTAAAACAGGTTACAGTTCCAGTAAATTCAGTCCTGCTTTAAAAAAACTTTTATCCAAAAATTGGTGCAATGCTGTTTAAACAAGAACCCTTAATTAATCTTACAGTCTGTTCACTAACATGCTGTATTATTATATTAGGCTTGGCTATAATGGGCAAAGCTCATAATTTTAAAATGAAGCTATTTGCACTTGTAATTAGCACCAATTCTGAAAGAAGTTAGAACATTTCTCAAATTGAAATTTAGGACTCTACTATTTTTAATAAAATGTTAATTGTGATATTAGTTCAAATTACATAGATTGGACCAGAGAATAATAAATCAATACAGGCTTGAAAATCAAGGTGGGAGTTAATTACTTGAGTTAATTTCCTTGACCTTGTTCTACAGTATTACCGAGAGAAGAAAGTAAACAGAAAACACTACTCACCCACTGTCATACCATCCATGTAACGCTTGATGATATCAAAGGAATCTCTTAAATTTCCTTCTGTTATGTCAAATATGATATCTGCCTGGTTGGCCGGATATGTAGGTGTGATGGCACGAAGGAAAATAATCTCTGCAAAGAAAGAGGATCACAGAATGTACTGAGAAGTATTTGAAAACATCACTGAAGAACCTGACAAAATGTGATCCATAATGACTTGCCCTCAAAGCTGGTGGAGGACAATCCCCTCCCCCACCACTCTCAGTTTGTCCTTTAAAATGAAAATAAGATCTGGGGGAAGAGAGCATTCAGAGAGATTTATTTTCTCCTCCTGCACCATCCAAGAAGCCCTAAAGCCAAAGCACGATTACTTTTAGAGTCCAGAAAGACAACTCTTGGAAACCAGGCAGACTTCCAGACAAAGTCCCAAAGAGGACAACACTGAGGATCCACAGGGTGGGCAGGGGAAGGGGACCAAACATATAAACCCCTGAACTCTGATTCCATTAGGCAGTTAAGATATTGCCATTACAAACTGGAGCCCTTCTGAGTACTGGAAAAAGATTTTAGGTTTAAAAAACAGTAAGAGTATCTTAGCCCCTTGGGGGGGGAGGAGTAAGTATTATTACTCTCATTATTACCCTTGCTCTACAGATGATGAAAATAAATCATGGAGCTGTAAGAATTCACCCAAGGCCATGTACTGAATTACAGTTTAGGAACATGTCCTGGGCTTCAGTCATACTCTCAGATTGCTAGGTCTCTTTTTATTAAATCGTAAGGGTGGACTAATGAGGGAACAGTTTGGGTATCATCCTGGGCCAAATCCTTAGTGTTGCTGCCAGTACACCTGGTGAAGTTAAAGGAGCATGTATGGGAGTAGAAGTGGCTATGGGGCATTCCTCCGCTTCCTGTGAAGTAGGGCCAGCCAAGGCCTGAAACAGGCCTGATGCAATCTATAGCAGCTCTACACAGCTAAGTTATTGGTGGTTAAATTGTTCCTATATGAACAAGGACCAGGATGTCTCTTGCCCTACTTTTTTTGCCTGGTACAGAAGTGAAGAAACAACTTTGGCTTTCATTTAGGGCAAATTTATGACACAGCAAGTCTGCGACTCTGCATGCATCAGAAATGGAGATTTAGGTGCTTTAAAATCCCCTCCAAAATAATCTTCCTTTCTCAGCCACTTCCCTCTCTGTGTCCATGCCGTAGAGCAAATTGTTGAGTAGGTTCATCCTACAGAGAAGCAGGGCTGAAAGCAGTCATCCCACCTATGGATGTGTACACGATCACCAGTGAAGCTGCCAGAAAGTGAATACCAATGCCAAGCAGCAAAAATTGGCTCTTGATCTGCATGTATGTATGTGAACTAAGCAAAGTGAGTGTGATCCTTATGAAACTGCAGGACTTAAAAACTTGCAGGTGCTGCAGAGGCTGAAGGAACTAAAGAAATACAGAAGTGCCCATGAGAGTGCAGCATCTGGGGATGTAAAATTCACTTCAGATGACTGGACAGATACTCTCTTGAATACTTTTTGAGAAACCTAGCTTAGAAACTTCCTGTCCAGCCCTTGAAATTTCCCTTCCTTTGTTCTATATTTTAGAAACCACATTTGTTTCATAGGTCAAAAATTATCAAATCACAGTACTAGATAGCATATTCAATAGAATGTATTTTGTGATTAATATTTGCACATAGATAAAGGCTATATTTTTGGAACAAGTCACCTGTCAATAGAAACCAACAGACCACAAACAGATGAGAGGAATATAATGAGTACGTACTTCCTATGGCAAAATCTGCAAAAGGGGAAAAAAAAAGTCATGGGGCACATGGCTATTATGTGGGTAAATATAGTACCTGGGAATTCAGACTCAATATTTATTTCCTAGGAAGCTATATGAGTTAGAGCTCTGAATGACTTTCTCTGCCCCATAAAATTAAAACTCCTGGATATCGAAGGTTTTAATTAAATGAATAGTACACTATAATTTGGAACTGTGCAAACATTTTACTGCACCAGTAGCAAGTCTGGCTTTAGGCAAGGATTTCCGGCGGAGGTTTTATATGATGTAGTCTTAAATGGAACAACGAACAAACCACTTACCTTCAGGTCTTGTAAATTCTCTGAACGTAGGCAGTGAAATGACAGTATGGGAAATTGTGTGTACTGGATCCAACACACAGTTGACATCATTAGGTCGACAAGACTTAATACAACGGATAGTATCTGTCTTTTCAAGTCTGACACTAAGAGAAACGAGAGAGAAATATGCATATATATTCTGAAAATTAATTACTTATTTGTGCTTTGCAATCTGGGGAGTTAGAAACTGCAATTGATAGAAGTGTTCATTTTTCATCTCAAAAGCTGAGACAAATGCAGATCGTCAACTGCTAGACCACTGAAAAACTTGGCTCAGCTGAGTTGCGGTCAAAATCCCCTTAAATCCAGTGCTTCAAGCCAGACATGTGAAAACAGGGAGAACTGTAGAGCATGAGATGCCAAGATGCCATGTAAAATCTCTTCCAAAGTGCAAAAGGACCAAACAATTAGGCCCAGATCTTCAGCTGCAGGGCACTGGCATGGTCTCACCAATTTCAGTGAAGCTGCGCTTATTTGCACAAGCGTTTTTGCACTCCATGTGATATAAGCCATATAAACAAGAAACAATTCCCACTCTGGAACTCTGAAGGACCAACTTTCGTTCACAATTTTCAGTGCAAAAAGAGCCAGAAAAGCGCCTCTGAAATTTTTTTGTTGGGTTTTTGGGTTTGGTTTTTTTTTCACATGCCCCCTTTCCATTTAAACTGAGAAAACAGAGAGGAATAGAAACTGGGAGAGGAAAAAAGTTAACCACATTATTTAAAACCCTCAAAGATTGAATTCTGAGTTCGGGGGATTGGTAAGGGTCATTTCATATTCGATCTAAACCAGCTGCTCATTCGTCCCTGAAAGTCTATTAAAAGTTAAATGATGACTTCTCACCCTTGTCCACTAGAGTGAATTTAAAGTCACTTACAGTTCAAGAACTTCACACAATACCCAGTCTGTGTTCATGAGAGATGAAAGGGCTATACTGGGACTTTCAATGTGACTAAGCCCCACAAATGATTTCAACTTTGACCTGCCCATTTCTTCATATTTCTAAGTGGAAAAAAGAAAAGACTGCAGTGTCAGAGGGGGGGAATTAAAAGATTAAAAGGAAGAAAAATTCTCTGAGTAAAAGGGAAACAAAAATGGAAGGATTAGTTTGCCAGATTCCTCTAGAAACAAATGGTACTTGCTCTTTTCAAAATGTGTTGTCCAAGTCCACACCTACAAGCCATCATTTTCAGATGTTCTAAGGGACTTTATGGCTCTATTAATACCAAATATATCAGTGACTTCTTACAGGCTACTCACATTTGCTCACCAAAGAAAACAAAGCCAAACAAGCTGATATTGCATAAAGCTAAAATAAAGAAGAAAGAGAAAACATAAATCAACATTAAGGAAATCATGCTTTAGCAGATGTGAACAGGCATAGTCCACAGGAAGGCAATGAAGCTGCCTTAATTTACACCAGCTGAGCCTGGCTTGTGATTTTCTTTCTGTAGTTGATGTTTTTGAGACTGGCCAGGAGATGGAGGCCAGGAGAGACCTTTTACTTCCCACTGTTAACTGGGTACAAAATTTCATCATTTCCTAGACATCTCACAGAGAATAGAATACATCTTTCTGCTGAAATGCTTTATGCTGGTCATTTCAGGACAAATTAATTATGGATATATGGACATAATAGTCTGATCTACAACAAGTGATTCCAACCCCTTAAACCTCAGCTGCCAAATTAAGAAAGGACTTCCAGCTAGCTGACCCTCATGTCTGTGAAATAAGGATTAGATAAATTACATAGGCTAGCTCCAGCTTAATATAGTCTATTTCAAAATACATAATAAATAGAATTGAAGCAAAATGTGCATCATTCATGTGTGTTTCCCTCTCCCCACTCTTTCTTTTTTTTTCCCTGGCTGCATATAGAGGAGTTTAGCAGACATTTACATCTATACAGCCGTGCAAACCAACACTGCATCTTTCCTCAGGATCCTGCTGAGCTGGGGTCACAAGAGCCAAGTCAGACTGGTTTTACATCCAACAACATGTTTAAAAATGCTGGAAAAGCTCTTTGTTTTTTTTTTCTTTTTGCATTACATAATGCAAATATTAACTATAGCATCCTCTAAAAGTTTTAGGGACACCAGTAAACGGTAACTTGCATAACTCACATTGGAACATTATTACTAATAAGGTAGTACTGGTACAATGCATACAGCATCCTACGTTTTCATAGCTGCATTTAAATAATAGGATTTATATGCAGAAACACTGGTGTGAGTGTCTGAAGCACTCAGCATTGCTCTGCCTTTGCTCCTTCTAGAAAGAAAAAGAAGCTTTACTCTTGCCTTCAGTTGGAACAGAATTTGGCAAGTAGAAACATTTCTGAAATTCTCATCCAAAAAGCCAGGAATTTAAGATGAAGTTCTAAGACTTGCACTCGCAATTCTCACTTTTGATTCACTGGAGTAAAGCATTCTGACATGAATTAGGTACCCTGCATACAGAAACTGAGGGTCACAATGATCACAAGTGATTTGTGTTAGTTCCTGGCTAAAACTGATTTCTAGATCAATCCAGCTTGTAGCCATACATGTTACAGACAAATGTTTGCCAGCTCTATTTTTCACACCATTTTTCTCTCCGCTTATAGATCCCAAAACTTTTTCACTTTCGTGCATGCTCTGTCCATACTAATAAATTTGAGTTTATGCTTTTATTTTCATTTTCCCCTGCCCAAATATTCATTCTTTTATCACCTTTCTTTTGATATCCCTGCTAATTGCTTCAGCATTTCCAAAGTGCAGTTGAGTAACACTGCTTCAACATCCCATTTTTAGACAACTCCTGGAGTAATTTCTTTGATAACTAGCATCTATTTAAAATCCTGTTATTTGCTATTAATGATGTGCTCTGATCTTAAAATACTTTTTAATTTTATCCTTACACATCATCTTTACATTTGATCTTCTGATTAACTGATGTTTTCCTTTCTGCTCATGTCTTTCTATAGTAAGGACAGTAAGTGACAAAAGTTTCTTCCTAAGTGCTGAGAAATGTCTTTATTCAAATCTTTCCTTCAAGTTTTCCCCCCCTAACAAAAATTGCAGCTCTGGAGCTGGTGCCTCTTTGAGACCTTTTTCATTTAAAAGAGAAAAAAGTTAAGAAACAGCTCAATTGCTCTGATTATTTTGCAAATAATCTTTTCCTGAATATAATTTTTCATTTCTTCTTGGGTCCTGGTGTAATTTATTTTCATATTCTCTCTTAGATACATTTAGTAAGTTCTTTGGTTCAGGAACTGTGGTTTCATTTCCATTTGGAAAGAACCATGCACAAAAAATGGCACTACATAATTACATACATGTTCTTGAAAGTTCCAGCCACATTGCAGCATTAAAGCATCTCACACATGAAAATCTGAGCTCCCTGTTCTTGAATTACTTGCTAAAAGTAATTAATATAGTAACATTTTACAATACTGAGGGCCAAATTCTCACACTGCCAAACAAATATATATTAATGCATGCAAAAAATTAAGTTTCTTTTTGAATCTTTATCCTACTTAATTATGGCCTCATAATGAACTGGTAACCAGAAGGCATTTATATATGAGCATCTTCTGTGGCGGTAAGAAACTGCATTAGTTCAAGTAGCAGGGGCTTGTGATTTCAATATTTAAAACTGTGACTCTATCCCCACTGGCAGCTTCTGGCAGCTTTGTAAGTATGTGTGTCAACAGACTTATTAAGAATTGGCATTCCTCATGAGACTTGAACTCCTGTCAGCCAGCTGGGATAAACTTTGCCTTAGGGAACATGTAATACTCTGGCAGAGTGCTGCAATCATGCCCCAATCTAGTCCTTGGCTGATGATGAGCTCAAGAGCATGCAGCTTACAGCTAATAGAGTAATTCTTTGTGTTCAGGTGATTAAGCCTTGTGATCTTGGCTCTAGAATGTTCACAGTTTCTAACCTTGTACCTTTACTGTGTCTTTGGCATTTATTTGGGGAAGCATTCTTTTTTTATATATATATGTGCATTCATACGGATTATTAATCATCTATGGACTGACTATTCTGCCTATGTACCAGGCGGCAGAGATATTTGAGCCTACGATCATGTAAAGAACACTGATTTTTAGATCATACCTCTGGGACTAAGCTTTAAAATATTTATCAATACAAAGACTGAAAAGTAAAATAAATTCTTTTCCAGGTCACAAAACAAAAGAACTCTGAAGAAATTCCAGTTGTATTTTCTACATTTTTCTTGACTGTGTAGAGGTGAATGAAGAAACTCATAGAAGTAAAGAAAGAAAGATTTGGATCTCGGAATTCTGGCTTATCTTCCGGGACTGCTAGGGTTTGGTTGGGATTTTTTGGCTGGTGGTGGTGGGTAAAGTCTTTAAAATTAAATATTTATCAGCTTTTATATGGAAGTTGGAGAGAAACCAACTAAATCTCTTTTTCAAATGTACCTATAGACACATCTCAAATTATTACCTGTGAAATAGAAAAGAGCTCTCTGCTAGCAGCTGAGTGCTGCTAGGAATTTCATTGCTCTTTTCCCATCATTAGTTTTTCAGTTAAGTGGAAATTCCACAGAAAAGAAGATGAAAAATCTCAAAAATAAATGTTCTTTAAAAAAGATTCTCTTTTGTACCATCTTTAAAAGTTAGAACTGGGATCTGTACCTGATGGAAGTCAGCACAAGCTCACTGGCTACAACAGAGCAATGATATCTAGTGCAGCTTGAGAATACGGCTCCCCATTCTCAAAGCCACTTGTGTATTTGGGCACTGTAGGGTCCTAAGGGCCTAACTTACACTCTTTTCACAGATTTTCAGAAAATGCCCAGAAAAATTGCCCCTGAAGTGACAAAACTCTCTAAAGATGTCTCAGTTGAGGCAGGTCAAATTCTATACCTGTTTTGTTTAAAAAATTTAGACCTAAACATACGCAGCTGTGTATCATCAAATGAAACAAACTCCACTACTGTGCGAAGTACATTAATTGTTTTCAGTCCTCAGTATACTCAGGCAATAAGCTCTTGGACACCTGTTTCTGCTTTTTATAATGACACAGAGAACATGTAAGAATCTCCCTAAATTGAGACATTCAGGGGGAAAGTGGAGAACTGTAATGATGATGGCAAATAAAATGCAAGTGCAGCATGCAACAGATGAACTAAAACTTTATTAAAACTGGGAAATAAAAGCTACTTTTAAAAGAGAAAAGGTAGCCAATGGTGCCTGTAAGTTAGGGATCAAAGCTGTGCAGAGACAAAGATAAAAAGTTTGGCAATAAATGTGTTGACAGTTCCATGGTGGAAAAGTTGCATTTGAATTGTCAGAAGAAGGTCTCTGGGTTCTGTGATTTGCCGCTGCATGACCACAATGCCACTGTGGTTGTTCACTTTTTTTGTGGTGAAAAAACCCTCCTGGTTCCCGCTGATGATGGACAGCAGAATTTTATCCCCAGGGACAGCATTGGAAGGGCCCATGCGGAAAATGTCGGTGGGTACTTGAATGTTGGTAGGAAAAGAGAGGTGATAGTAGGTTATTCTCAGAGGCAGGCTCTGGCACTCCTTATTTTCATTACAAGGCAAGCGCTCACAGCGACTGCAAGAAAAGTGAGAACACAAGACAAGAGGAAGATTAGCGTACATTTAGCAAGCGTGATAGGAGAGCAAGGGCAGTGGGGGTGGGAAAAGATATCTTGATTTGCATACTGTATCCATTCTTCAGCCTGGCACCTCACTCTTGTTGCAAATGGGCATTTATTAAATAAGGGTGAACTTTTCTGTAGCAGGTGCTTTTGGAAAAGCATTGCCATTTTCAGAAGTGCTGCCCTTTCTTTGCACGCAGATGGACTGAGTCTGGCACCTCAGTGCAAGTGAGAGCTTATTTGCATCTAGATCAGCTAAGCTCTTCCCACGAAGAATGCTGCCTCCCCCCTCCCTCAGTTTTATTCTTTTGTTGATTGGACATAATATTAATTAAAGGAAGAGATCCTAGGTGGTTACTGAGTTGACTGTGTCCTACTTGGCATGTCTGGCTGGATTTTAAGGCAGAGCAAAGTATTCTGAAAACAACAAATATACAAAAAGTCAGTCTTTCTGAGAGAGAAGAGGCACTTTAGATACTGCACTACATATATTCATCATTTGACAGCATACGGAGGAATGTAAAACTTATTTCCAACACTGCCTGTAGGTGAAGGTTTATTGAATTTGAAGGAAAACCTTGCTCCTCTTTGGGACAGTATTCCTCTGTGCTACCAGGACAGCCAACATGAGTCAGTCTTAACACCTATCTAAGGAAAGCACTGAAAGCAAGATCCAACAGCTTGATGTCTCCAGCATGTGACCTACACATTCAGTCCACTGTTATGCAGCTCTGAGTTACAGGAATGATGTTAGTGAGTTAGAAAGTTGCCCTTTGCTGTTTCTTTACCTTATCACAAGACATTATATTACATTGAAAAAGTCAAGAGAACTAAGAAGAAATTTCCCATACAGGCTGAAAGGGAACAATGAATGTCAGCACTAGAAATCATGACTTGCATGGAAAGAGCAGCCTCCTCCCTTTCTGTTACTGAGAACTGTGAGGTTTATCCAGTATACTATGGCACAGACAGGTATGAGCATGAAAGTCACTGCTATTAAAGAAAGTTGTAGTCTATCAGCACATTAATGGAGATCTAACATGTCATGATACCTGATGGGTTTGAGAAGTGTTTTAAGAATTGCATACAAGGGGAGGTTATATAAATTTCAGATTAAAGATGCCCAACATCACATTCAAGCTGTGGTGACCATCTTCTCAAGACAAGTGCACAGAAGTAGATACAGACATGATGATCTCACCTGGATATTGACTTTGCAAAATTTGGGGATGATGAGGTTGTGTATTTAGCTCCAAACTTGCCTCATGCACAACTATGACTCAATTACATTATCTACAAGAAACTCTCCACTTAAAAGCAATATTAAGTTCACAGGCTGAGGCTTTAGAACCTAAACTATTTACTCAGTCCTTTACTAACAAATGCTCCAGCATGAAAGCCTGGCTTGCTTCTTCACTCAAGGACATGTGAGTGCCCATTTCATTTTACTTTGACATATGAGATTGAGCTCCTATCAGGAGTATCTGGTATCAACAGAAGTGTAGCTCATAAGCAAGCCCCACTTTGTTGCCAATGCATCGTGACCTGAATTCCAGGAACTTTTCATTTTATGCAAAATAAGCACTTTCAAAAAGAGTAGTTAAAAGCACCCTCAGTTCTTCAGTTAATGTGTTCTGTATTTTCTTTTAATACCACTTGCAAATGAAAGTACAAAGCAATTCTTTGAAGACTTAAATGCATTCCTTATTTTGTTCATCTGTGCAAAGAGCATGCACAAGTTTTCACAGGATGACCAGCTAATTAGGTGTGGATACTCCTGAAATATTTTCAGGTATAGCAAGTTCTGCATTCTTTTCTGAAATGCCATCAATAACTCCACTAAAATAAAATTACTTGGTTTTGCTGAAATCATAAGCAAGTCAAGACAGTTAATTTCTTAGCTGGAAATATTTTCTGTGTGTAAATCTTTCTGGAATCATGTACCTGCTCATAAGCATTGACATGCTCATAAAAATGCCCTGATTTGTTCTTTTATAAAAGTAAAATACATATTATAGTACTAGCTAGATTTTTTAAGAGAACAGAACCCTAAAGCTTCCAGTTTCCTAATAACAGCTTTCTGAATCAGGACATTTTCCTGATTAATTTGTGAAGACAGATGCACCTGCAGCTAGAAGCTAGAATTATTCAGAATTCATTATCTTTTATCATATTCTTTGGTGGTGCACACTACACACTGCACACTTCACTATAGTTTAGTTACTATTCACTATTTGCTTCATCAAATAACCACAAGGGAGAGATAGCAAATAATACTGCTTTCAAGAACCACAGTTCATTCTGGGGTCATTCACCACAAAGGCAATAAGCAATGAGCATTTAAATCGCACTGTACTCTTTAGACCTTATTTAAATGCTTCCCTTCAGTGGGCAGAAGAAAATCATAAGGCAAGGGAATCCAACAACCTACTGCTAGTGAGTAAGTATCTCAAGATCCGGGATGCTGCTCCAGCTCCGTGGCATCTCAGATTGGATGAGCTGGCCGTGCAGCCACCATAACCTGTCACCACGCCGTGTCGCTGTGGGAGAGAGCACAGGGGACCCAGCAAGAGAAGGGGAGCGCTGGGGAGGCAGCAAGATGCTAAGAGAAACCAACCCAGGGTCCAAGAAAAACACGCACGGCTTTGCAGTGAGGTGGGGTTATATACATCTTTGCAAATGTTTGCAATTGGGCACATGAGCTAGAAAAATTAGCACATGTTGCTGCTAAACTTTTTCTGAATTTGTTCCTGATTACTTTAGCTCACTCACTACTCTGTTCCCCTACATTTGATTTTGTGGCTGAAATACTGGTTTTGAACAATTTCTCATAGTGTGAGTTTCGTATACAAAACACTGCTTACTCATAAAGGAAAAGAAAACTACCAGAACTAGAGAGATTCCATTTTAGATAATGAATACAACATCTCCTAATGAAGAAATGAAGAGAAAATGTTTTCTGCTTTCCCTCCTGCTAATTTCTGAGCCTCATTTTCCCTCCTTTGTGCCCAAAAGAATTGTGGTATGCAACAACTCCTCATGTGTTGAAGAGACAAGAACTTTTTATTAGCACGATTTATGACTTTGTAATTTACTTCATACATGGAAAACACCTCAACATGCTGAACAACTAAGCAAGTCTTATTAATAAACTGTATACTACATACCTCTGAAATTCCACCCTATGGATTTCCAGAGCTGTAATAACCTTCCACACCTCCTAGAATATAATATACTCCATTAGGACGGCCTTCACTCCTGCTATTATTAGTCAGCATTTCTTTTCAGTAGGTTGCACCATACCTTGAGGCTCAGATGAGCTATCAGCCAGGCCGTGTCACCACATCATGGATCTCTACATTGATGTTAATAGAGCAGCTATGTAGAGAAGGGGGGGGTTGTCTTAGACTAGAACTTAAGGGGAATGAAACCAGTTGCTAGCTGGTTTTCACAGACATTTGTTAAGCAGAGGAGAATCTGGAGTTTCATTTCAGGCCGATACAGGAATACAGTATTCAGCAGTACAGTAGACAGGATGGACAACCTTGCATATCCCTCCTGTCTGGAGCTGGAAAGTCTTAAGGAATTTTCAAGCCACAGAAGAGACAGAAGCTCAGATCTGCTAAATCAGAAGACAATTGTTTGTTGCTTTTTTCATAAGCAGGCAAACCTGCTGCATGCTACGCTCGTTCTTGGATATGAGTGAACTGCTTTTGCTGAAATCTGCCAAAACTTGGGTGAGAATCAGACACTTGGCATGTAAAATTTTAGCCATTGTTTACATTCTGGCAAAATTCTAAGCAGTTAAAAACAGGTCCCAGTAATGAAAAGTGACAGGTAATCTTAATAATACGCAGACATGCCTAGAATATAAAGATATTTCCCAGTCTGGCTCACTGCAGCACACATTTCTGACATGCCGCCATAACCACTTCTTTATCTTTTCTGCTATTTTTCTTGGCTTAAATATTATAAATGTTAGACTTCAGTGTCACATAAAGAGAATTTAATTGTTATGCAATTTGAAAACAAAAAGCGTTTGGCAAGGCAGTAGAGCAAGTTAAGTTCTACTGTGAGTAGATCTTAATTATCCTTGGAGAAATACCAAGCCTGAAGGCAAAAAAAAAGCAGAATTTAAGCAAAAGAGATAAGACCTTCAATAAAATTGTTACCACTAAGAATCAGGCCATGCTAGGCAAAGACACCTCTAGGAAAGGTTACACAGGCTGTTTCCCCCTGGAGCTCAGTGTATCTACACAGCATCCTGAGTTCTCAGCCTCTGACATAGGATGATTTTGCAATTACTTCACCTAGGACAATCACCACTGCAACAGCCACCATTCAAAAATCTCTGCTTTAAAGGTATTAGGTAAGGAAACTTCTGGATCACTGAGAACTGTTGTCTCTATATAAGAGTTTACAGGAAAAATAAGAATGAACAAACTTGGATTTGTAGGACTATTAAATTATAACTGTTCCAAAGAAAATATTGGAGAATAGGGTAAAAAATCCCATGAGTTGCCAACTGGATGGAATTGAAAATGTGTTGGCTTTCTTATGGTGTGCCAAGTTGGTGAAACTGAAATGTGTTTTGAATAAAAAGGAGAGGGAAATGGCATCTGTGTTAGATCAGATGTTATGAGAACCCAACTATTTTGATTTCAGAATCCTGGCTAAAGGTTGGGTAAAAAAGTGATTTAATGTCATTATCATGCAAAACCTATTGAAGATATGCTATCTATCAGCTACAGTAGGTTATATACGCCAAAAAAGAAAAAAAAATAAAATTCAAGAATATGTAAATTCATTTGGGTGTTAAAAGGGTGCTAAAGAGCTGTCTTATCAAACTGTTTCTCAGTGGGCACAAGGTAACACAATACATAAACCCTGACATGAAGAACAACAAGGTGCTTGGTGACAGCCAGCATGGCTTCACTAAGGGGAAATCCTGCCTGACCAATCTGGTGGCCTTCTATGATGGGGCTATGGAACTGACGGACGGGGTAGAGCAGTTGATGTCATCTACCGGGACTTGTGCAAAGCGTTTGACACTGTCTCGCATTACATCCTTGTTTCTAAATTGGAGAGACATCAATTTGATAGGTGGACCACTCGGTGCATAAAGAACTGTCTGGATGGCCACACACAAAGAGTTGTGCTCAATGTCCAGCTGGAGAACAGTAACGAGTGGTGTCCTTCAGGGATCGGTGTTGGGACCGGTCTTGTTTAACACCTTTGTTGGTGACATGGACAGTGGGATTGAATGCGCCCTCAGCAAGTTTGCCAATGAGACCAAGCTGGGTGGTTCAGTTGATATGCTGGAGGGAAGGAATGCCATCCAGATTGACCTTGACACGCTTGTGAGGTGGGCTGATACCAACCTGATGAAGTTTAACCATGACAAGTGCAAGGTCCTACGCCTGGGTCAGAGAAATCCCAGGCACAGCTCCATTTTGGGCAGAGAAGAGATTGAGAGCAGCCCTGCGTAGAAGGACTTGGGGGTGTTGGTGGATGGGAAAATGAACATGAGCTGTCAGTGTGCGCTTGCAGCCCAGAAAGCAACCATATCCTGGGCTGCATCAAAAGGAGCGTGACCAGCAGGTCGAGGGAGGTGATCCTGCCCCTCTACTCTGCTGTCGTGAGACCTCACTTGGAGTATCGTGTGCAGTTCTGGTGTCCTCAACATAAAAAGAACATGGAACTGTTGGAACAAGTCCAGAGGAGGGCCACGAGGACGATTAGGGGACTGGAGCACCTCCCGTATGAAGATAGGATGAGAAAGTTGGGGCTGTTCAGCCTGGAGAAGAGAAGGCTGCG
>JANRGW010029720.1:39807-55993 GCA_024733675.1 Psilopsiagon aymara
GCCCATGGCAGGAGGGTTGGAACTAGATGATCTTAAGGTCCTTTCCAACCCTAACTATTCTATGATTCTATGATTCTGGCATAGAATCACAGGATCATAGAATGGTTTGGGTGGGAAAGGACCTTAAGATCATCAGGTTCCAACCCCCCTGCCATGGGCAGGGACGCCTCACAGTAGACCACGTCATGGAAGGCTCTGTCTAACCTGGCCTTGAACACCACCAGGGATGAAGCGTTCACCATTTCTTTGGGCAGCCTGTTCCAGTGCCTCAGCATCCTCACAGTAAAGAACTTCTTCCTCATACCAAACCTAAACTTCCCCTGTTTAAGTTTGAACCCATGTTTAAGTTTAACAATTTTTAAATTTATACCATGTTGGTATAATACTTGTATACTGGCTAAGCATGAGAGCACCCATCTCCCCACTGAACAAACTTGAACATTTTGCAATAAAGATACTGAACTCATATTCTCTTTGGTTTACACAAACACATTTTTTACAATAAATTTAGTAACTGTAACTGTTGAGAGAGAAAAACCTAATAAATCCAACAAGATAGTAACTCAAGGAATTAAAGTAATTAGAACTTCACTGAGCAGCTATGGGGTTTGTGTCTGACTCATGGCCTAATTATAGCCCTAGCACATCAGATGAATCTCTCCCTATGAGTCTGTTTGAGTTTGGCAGAGTAAGTCATTATAAGGCCCCAAAAACCCAGACACAGAAAAACAATTCACACATTCTACTACTTCCCCAAAAGAGCCTTAATGTCTGAAATAGCCATTAATTTCAAAATATGCATAAAAAAATAGATGAGATAGGAGATGAAATGGAATGTGTATGTACAAGGCGTGTTTTATATGCTGAACTTTGTAACTCAAGGATGTCCGTAAGAGTAGAAATCTGCTAATTCTGCTTAGTAGCCCACTGTAAATGACTGTTTTTGAATTAGGATATAAATGATCATACAATATTACAAATAAAGAGAACATCTGCACCACGAGGCATTGCTTATTTAGTGATGTGACAAACTGACAAAAAATTTAATTACTATTGACTCTTGTAAAAATACAAGCATATTTTATAAATATGTGGATTTATACCATGAACTCACTCTATAGCATTCTGATCAAATGCATCTGTTATGACACTCTTATGATGTTTCACAGATTAAGTTTTAAATGGAAACTAACTAATCCTCAGGAAGTCCCTCTGATGATCATCATTAGCTTCATTCTATAGGGGTGCCACAGAGCACTTGATTTTATCTAAAAGATGGTGGGTATATGAACACTGACTGTGAAAAGCAATAGTGAGCTGATGACAAATGTGATTTATCAGCTTTCCTCCCCAGCTGGTGGAGGAAACACTTACCTTGGCATGGGCCACGTGTGGGTGACCATGGAGCAACACTTGGAAGAATTGCTGTAGTAGAGGAGGGCCATAAATGGTGGCCATAAGGCCACAGGGTGGGAGGAAAAGCATCCATCTTCATCAGCATAAACTCTAGCTACAAGACTGAAATTCTGAATCCACTTCTCAACTTAGCACCATTTGATAAGTATAAATGAGCTGCCAGCTGTGCCTCCTCTCAAAGCTGTCACATATTTTCAACACCAGAATGCACAGACTTTCTTTGAGCTGGGTTAAGAGACACAAACATGAGCTGAAGCTAACATACCACCCTTTCTAGGGTTTCCAGCTTTTTTAACAGAGGTAAAAGGGTACTAAAAATAAGACATTCTTGCAATACTTTGCAACAGCACCTGTAAGATTTCAGAGAGGGACCTAAAAAGAACTCTCTCACTGTGTGCTAGTGAAATAGTGTAATAATAAAGAAGGACTACGTGTGAAAGAGAATAGGAGTCAGAATCTGAAGCTGAGTATCACCCTCCAAACAGGTTGCCTGCAAGGCAGCCAGAAAGAGAACATCTGCTCATGGCTCTAGATATCATCTCAATGCAAACAACTGACACTTGGCCTTTTTTAAGGAGGTGCCTTTTTCTTAGACTGAAACAGGAGCATGAGAAAGGGACTAGTCCTGTGTTTGCAAAACATAGGGTAGGCCTACCAATAAAATACATATTTTGTATGTATACATGTTCTGTATTCAGTCGGCAGTGGCATGAGAGAACATGTCACCAAAAAACTGTTCAACCTCAAAAAAGAAAGTACTTACGTATCTCCTGACTTGCGGTAATTTTCTGGACATTCCAAAGACAGACAGCGAAAGCCCCCCTGAATGTTAAAGCAGGTCTCATTGAAAGAGCAGTTATGGCTTTCTGCAACACACTCATCAATATCTGCAAAGGGAAAAAGGTGAATTAAACACATGCTTTTCCTCTATTTTGCTCTACACCTGCAGGTGTCAGCTGATGAAAGTATCACATTAGATACTAGAGAACATGGGGTGCAATTAAACATTATTACAGGATTGGAAGAAGAGGGCAGAAGAACAAAGAAGAAGAAAACTAACCCAAACAATAGGCAAGAACAGGAAAAGGAAGAGCAGCAGTGCCACTAAGTGGGCAAGACCTAAATATTTGCTGAAATGCTTACAACATGATACTTTCTTTAAATGGCTGAAGTAACTCATACCATTCACAGTGGGAATCTTAATTTCCAGAATATTTTATAATTCTTTAATAATATTATAAAAAGTATTTTCTACTTCATTCTGTAGTTTACAACAGAAATTTCCAGTATATTTATTATAAAACACTGTTTTCTTCAGATTTCAAGCTGATGTTTACTGCTTTACTTATAATGTTGTAGATAAAGACAACTTTTTAAACATGAAAACTTGATAAACTTTTCAGAAGTCCACAACACAATTAGGTCTTCCTGCAGTTACTGAACTCACCTTGGCAGTTGCGTGCATTGGGGGCCAACCTGTAACCAGTGGAGGGACAAGTACATTGAAAGCTCCCAGGAATATTAATACATCGATAAGAACAGATATGCCCTCCAGTAGGTAAAGCACATTCATCAATATCTGTAAGAAGAAAACGACTTTATTATGCATTCATGACATTTAACCAAGTGCACATGTACAGCTTTCCCTCTGCAAGCTTCAAAAGCAAGTTCATTATTCTAATTGCTGGGCAAGGAGAAAGATCATCAGATTGATGTAGCTCTAGTCAATATAAGGCTTGTTCCATTCAATAAATGGAAGTGTGAAGAAAATTAAAAGCAATATAAGGGCCCAAGAAGTAAAGTAAATGTGTAAGAGCAAAGCTCTTCACAGTGGCATATATTATAGTACTTTACAAAAGGGAGAGAGAGGAACAGTTTTATCCTTGTTCTTATGAAAAAGAAAACTGAGATGAGGTGAACTGCCCTTGGTCTTACTGTCTAGTAAGTCCTGTAGACTTAAAGCCAAATTCAGGTTCTTGCCCATGAGGTCACCCCCCCATCCTCCTTGTATTCAAGGAGGACCTACTTACACATTAGTTCAGAACCAGCCACAAAAAGAGGATATATAAAATACCACCTAGTAATATTATATATTATATATGTAAGATATGTGTCTGCATCTCCATTTGCTGAAGACTAGAAATTCTATTAGTTCCTAAGGGAAAAAAAAAAACAAAACAAACCCAAAACAAAACAAAACCAAACCCAACACCACATTTCTGACAAGTTACAAAATTATGCAAGCTACAAATCAGTGCAAACACCTAGTTGACACCACGCAAGCAGAAATATTTCTAAACTAGGACACTAAATACAGTTTCATAGTTTCACAGGAAAACACCAAAGAGAGTCAAATGTTGAAATGAAACAATTACAGTACCTGGAATTGTTCATCGATGTTTTGGTTAGAATAAGAAATGGTCACTCATCTTCTATCTGCAAAACAGTAATACTTACCTTCACATGAAATGCCATCTATGTCACTGAGTTGAAAGCCACGGCGGCAGTAACACTGGTAGGAGCCATACACATTGGCACACTCTTGACTACAGGGGCTGCTCTCACACTCATTTAAATCTGAAATGCAAAATTATATACCTGAACCATAAATGTCTTGCTGTATTCATCATTCCTATTACAGGAATAAGACAAAAGTTTTGAAGACAATTTTCTTTTTTTTCATTAAAAAAGGATGGCATGCATGTCACTGAGTAAGCTGGAAATAGGAGGCTTTGTGTGTATTATGCTCAACAGGGTCTTGCAGTACAGGCTCATCTGCACTGTGCTATTCAAGGTGTATGACTTGGAGGAAGCCTTCAAGACCACACTTGCATTTTCCTATCTGGATATCAGCAAGGCTGGTTTTAAAGGTCCTAAATCCAACCTAGTTAGATCACCCTTCAAAATGCAGTAAATGATCCAGCCTAAGGGCAATGTATTTGAACTGTGGGCTACAGTGGCTTGTTTAACAGCATTCATGTAATTGGGGACAACACAGTGGGTTGATTTCTCATGCCAGAGCAGTCCTACAAGCTAAAATTATTCAGAAATAGCTAAAGAGCAATAAGTTGTATTTCACACTATATAGCCAGAGTATATGACAGCCGTACCTTCACATGACCTGCCATCAGCTGAAAGTTTGAATCCCATGGTGCAAGTGCAGTAATAAGAACCAGGAGTATTCTCACACTTGTGAGCACAAAGGCGGCCTGGATAGCGTCGGCATTCATTGATATCTGCAATTATATACAGAAGTCTATATATATATATTGGCTGGCTTCACTGCAGTAGTAGTCCAGACAAGAATGTGGTCATAAAAGTTTGATTTTTATTTTCTAGAACTGAATTTCATTTAGAAGCACACCAGTGCATAATTGAATTAGATCTATAAAGAAGATAGTTGCTTTGATCTTCCAAAGGAATATTTCGCTGTAGGTGCATGTAAAAATATCACAGAAAGCAATTACACACATTCTCATAATCTTACCTTTTAATAGGATAACAGATATCATGTTGACAATACTAATACACCTTTCTTTGAAGAATCAGCAGCTCTTTAATATGGTATTAAATTTATACAAATAATATAGTAGTCAATTTTGCATTCAGATGAAAGAGGTTATGCAGAGAGCAGCAACATTCTTTACACAGGGTCATTTTTTAAAATGCCACTGCTGCATTTATTTAAGTAGATAGGTGCAACTTACCAATGCAAGTTCTACTGATGACATCAAAAGAGTAGCCAGTTTTGCACTCACAACGGTAATTGCCTGGGGCATTTATACAAACATGTCCTTCTCCACAAGGCTGATTGGAGGATGAGCACTCATCCACATCTAAAAAAGCAAGAGAAGTGATTGAAAGTACTCTTCTGAACATGCAAGTTGAGAGAAAAGCAACATGTTTAGATATTTCTGTATTCCTTGTAGTTCTTTGATATAAGCCACTTACAAAAATTGAAAATACATGCAAAAATACCTCACTTTGCAAAAGTCACCGTAGATAAAAGCCACCCAAAAGCATATAATATATCCCTTTCAACACTACTTAAATGGCTTTTATGAGATATCAAGTGGGCCTTGTGTTATACTTCTATGTACTAAGACCACACAGCATTGTTCCAATACATTAATATAGTCACAGACAATAACATTTCTTTGTGGGTGATTATTATTTCTCCTCTTCTCAGAAGATAGGGTTTCATGAGTTATTTGAAGGCCAGAAAGTAGATACGTGTCATTATTCACCTGTTAGTACTTCCACGAGGGAAAGGACTGGATCAAGAACTGACTGTGGGAACGTGAAAAATTTGGCCAAAGTTCAAGAAATTGGTAAATATAAATGATAGATTAATTTGTTTTCTTCAAACTGTGTTTTTTTCCCTGTTACTTACCCACGCATCTTGTTCCATCTTCATTGAGATGATAACCTCTGCCACAGCTGGGTGACATTCGCTGACAGGTGTATGAGCCATCAGTGTTAATACATATTTGTCCAGCTGGGCATGGCATGTTGGTGCTCAGGCACTCATTGATATCTAAAAAAGCACAGTAAGTTAGTGTAACTATCTGCTGTCTGAAGATGTTTAAGTTAAGATGCTTTCCTTACATAACTCCTCAGATTTTTAAAAGTTCTGCACATGGGAGAATGTAACTATTCATGTCATTTAGCTTCACTGATATAAGGCTTCCAGAGTGAAAAATCAGGAGAGGTATGAGAGGCCCAAATCCCACTAAAAAGCAGTGGAAATTGGGTATAGAATTTTTATTTGTTTAAAAGCCTTTGAAAGTCTCCCCTAAACAATACAAAGAGATAACCCAATAATTTAGTTCACCAACTCAACCAGTTACACTGCAGTTTGTAGGTTGTGGCTCTCAGTGAATGAGCTATTTGGTAGTACACGCTTATATAGGTAGTAGCTGACTATTTTCACATAGCGATAAACTACTGCTCACACGTATTCACTATGAATACCTTACTTTGTCTTGGGATAAGTTGTCCATGTAAACACATAAGAATGTGACTAGCTTATTTACGTTACTACAAGACTATGAAACCCTCTATCATCTCTCAAATGTATGCCCAGTTTTTTTACTAACTGGGCATTGCATCAGTTTGTGACAAAGAAAACTTTTGCCTGGTAGGAACCTACTGTAAAATAAAATCTCAGAAGATGTAATAAAGCCAAGCTGTGTTAGAGTATAATCTGTGCTGTGTATCCAGCCAAGATGGTAAGGAACCCATTGTTACACAAGGTTAGCATGTGCTATTAGTTTTGGGGAAAAGAGTTTCAGGGTCAAGAATCAGTGGCTACAGGAGATACTGAGGCTATCTGGAAATGTTGATGTGACTAAGACCGGACAGTTTGTAGGAGCAGCACTGCTTGTAAGTGTTTGGGTTTGCATCCTATAACCTTCAGCAATGTCCAGCTTCATGCAAGTACTTCTCTGCCTAAGATTTTTCTGTTTCACTAGGATATTATCATAATTTTACACAGTGGTACTGTTAACTGCTGAAGAGCTGCTGCTTGCTAGTTGGCATGGTATAGTATTAAGTACAGCATCCAGTTTGCAAAATGTTGGCTGCCAGACATGGAGAAGGGCCCTGGTATAATGCGAAACACTGAGCCAAGCCTATCCCAGCTCACTGAAGTGTAAAATTTTCAAATTACAAAGTCACTTAAAAGACAGGAAAGTTTTCATACTTTTTCCTTTCAATACCACATAGGGTAGCATTTGATTCACATTTGAATCAGCCTCTGAAAATGGATTTTAGGAGACATAACTTTCGCTGCTGCAAGCTGACGTGCCTGTGAAGGCAAACTAACTACTAACTGCCATGGACCTGGTGCTAGCTATGGCAGATATACTTCTTCAAAGGGTTTGTTATGCACAAGCACTTAATTTTAAAGGCTGCAATTTTGTTTTCAGTCTCAGTGTTTCCAGTGTCAGATTTCGGCACTACGGGGTATGATATGGTCAGGAGAATGAGGGATTGACAATGAGCTAGGCTTGGCAGCTGCTGCTGCTCAGCCAGTTCCACAAGTCCAAGACACGCTATGCCGATGGGGGAATTCAAAGTTAAGTTGAGACTTGAAAATACTACTCAAGGGAATAACTGATAGATTTGTAGGTCACATTAGACAATTCCATTTAGAGTCTGTTGGAAACCACTAACATAAATGTTATAATTCTGTTTTGCAGGAGTCTTGGAACCAAGGCATTAACTTGACAGATTGCAATCAGTCTTTATAATAAAACTCCTCCCCAATGTGTCATAACTGGCCCATCATTTTCATACACAGTATGGTTCTTGATAGGCTGTAACTAATGGACGACAGGTCTGGAAACACCTATATACCTGTAAAACCATGCATACTAATATCAACAAAGTGTGTTACAGAGGATGTCATAAATTACAGCTTTCTATACTCAGCTTTTGTTAAAACCTTTTGGATAGAGGTAAGACATATTGCAAATTTTTTGTTTCAGATAAAATACCCAAAAACTTAAGGAAAATGTTCAAGCGTAGGTAAGTGCCTTGGGTAACCAAATCTCATTAAAAATAGAGATCCAGTACTTAACTCTTTTATTGAAATTATTTTCATCTGTAAATCCTACATGTTAGACCAAGCCTGCCTTTCAAGTAGCAGAAAAAGCACATAGAATAATGCATACATGCAGGAAGAATGACTTGAGAAGCTCAGAACTTGATGAAACTACACTTAACTCATGAGCAACACTTAAGTATTTACCAAGATAAGAATATCTTACCAATACAGTTGCCAAGCGCATCTTGTATAAACCCATTCATGCACTGTAGCTTGGGTCGGCAACGGAAAGATCCTGGAGTATTCTGACAGATAAAATCGGGGGGGCAGTTATGAGTACCAGTCTCACATTCGTCAATATCTGGTACATCACAAAAAAAAATTGTTAGCAGGAGTCTGACAGAAGCTTTTTCATCACTTTTGAAACATAAGACATAGTTAAAAATGTCAAATACATTTATCCCCAGCATGCATCCATGCAATTCAATGCAGAGACCCAAGATTAATCTGACCTACTACCTCAAAGAGAATCACAGTAAAATCAAGTAGAATAAATCAAGATCTTTTTATTATTTCATTATTAACATTATATATGGGGAGGGTTTGTTTCTTATGCTTTACAAGTTTAGTTCTCACAGCTAAATGATTCAAAATTGTTATAGAGCACCTGAAGCATCGTGTTCAGCAGTGTTCAGCCTTGATTCAGCAGTGTGCTCAGCTTAAGTCAGCAAGATTTAATAGCATGTCCAAGTGCAATTTAAATTTTAACCTTAGATCCAATGCAGATGTTAATCTCTTTCATAAGCAAATTTATTGGCCTTGTTTCTCATCCATATTAAGGCTTGCAATACCCTTGTGTTATTGTGCTTTTAAATGCACACAACTACTATTTTCAATTTAACATTCCAGTTCAGAATTGACATTAAATATTTCTGAATAAAATATGGTTCAGATAATGAAGACAAGGGCGAATGAATGTAACACTATCCATGTAGAAGCAATTAAAAGTTAATGTTTGCCACCTAGCAATAGGATGAAATCTCCTAAAGCTATTAAAATACAGAAACTTCACACAAATAGGATGTCTCAGCTTTCCCTCTCATGCGGTTGACATAACAGCAGATGCCACTGCTTATCCTTTGAGCTTTGTGAGACTGCAATAATGATTATGGAGCTCATTTTAAGTTTATGATGGATTAATATTAAATTGGGTTCAGCAGGTTAATGGTTGGACTCAGTGACCTTTAAGGGCTTTTCTTAACTATATTATTCTAGAATTCGATGTTGCACAACTCAGGCATTTTGCTTGGTATTTAAAAATCATACCTGAAGATTATTAATTTTCTATTTTCATTGCTGTTAATATAACATCAATAATTGACATTCTTAACAGATCTTTTCCAGATAAGAAATTTCTAATGTCAATGGCATTCATAATTTAATATCTGTACTGCTGTTATTCCAGAAGAGAAAGATAATACTTGCAGGTAAGGTATTTGCTGGCCTAAATCTGATGTCATTCAAATCAGCAGAAATTTTACTTTGAAAGGATCAAAGTTAGACCCTGCTACTTTGAAAAACATTGCCTGTATATTCTGCAGGTTTTTCCTTGGGGTAAGCTTTTTTTAGTCCATCTATTTTTCATCACTGACCAGTTCCTACAAGATAACTTCACCCATAATTTTGGTTGAGTTATTTTACTCAGTGGAATGAAATTTTTCTGTTTATAAACAGTTCTAGGCTCTGGGGGAACAGATTTTCCCATAGTGTAAACCTATCCCACATCTAATGGAATCTGCTGCTAATTTAATAATAAGTTCTGCAAAGTCATGTGAAGTTATGAATGCATGTAACAGCATACTTTGAGCTAGATGAAACTTGAAATCAGTCATTTCTACAGTAAAAAAAAGAGACTATTACCCTCATGTTCAAAAATAGCTAGTCAAGAACAGTATTTGCAAACCTTTTTAATTTTTAAACCCTTAAAAATGTTGTGATTAAGAAATGCATCCCTTTGTAACAAATTTAAAACTCATGAGGATAAAGGCTCACTCCTTTTTAAAGGATGCATCTAGTTTTTTAATTTAAATCACCTTGTCACTCCACTTGCCACACTTCTTTTAACACTCCAAAGTGTGCAAACTTGATTCTTTCAGGTGAAACAGAATTATTAGACATGGTCCAGAAGCAGGACTTAAATGCTCCACTCACTAACAAGTAGCTAATTCACAGGACAGGACTAGACCTAGCCAGAAGTAAACACCAGAAAAACATGCATAGTGTGAGTGCTGGGCCTTCAAAATCAAGTGTTTCCAATCTCAGACCAGTTCCTATTGCATAACACAAATTGCCAGTGTAAAAGAAATGGAATTATCTCTCCTGGAAGTCTCTGTAGTAGTCCACAGACAGCCTGATCTGGTATCTGTAAGGCAACAGGTGGAAAACTACTGTTCCAGAAGAACTAGCACTGTCTGTGTGTCCCTCTGTAACTATGGTTCACACCTATTTACCAAAAGTAAAACAGCGTGACATGATGATGTATTTATTTTTTTACCAAAGTCTAGAAAATTTCAGTTTCTCTGCACAGGACTTACCTTTGCAACGACTGTCATCTGTTAGTTCATAACCAGTTCCACAGCTCGTGTCCCGCTGACAGCGAAAGGATCCTAAGGTATTGACACAGGTTTGTCCAATTCCACAACTGTGTGTCCCAGTGATACACTCATTAATATCTAGAATATGAAAAATTATTGGGGGTGGGAGGGAGAGGGCAAAGAAGTGTGAAGAAGAAATATTAAATCATTTGGCAGCCACATATATCAAATGTAAAAGTTTTTATTTCACACTAAGTTGATCTTCAATACCTGACCTAATCAATCATCAATGCCTGTTTTATATTCTGAAGTCTGTACCTGACCTACAGACCTAGGGTCCCTTTTCAGTCAATGACAGAAAAAAGCACTTGTGATAAGTAATGCTTGTCATCCTTTAACAGCTATGCAGAACAGGCAAGATGAACTGTGCCCTGCAAGTGCTTCTGTCGCAGTTGGCAACAAAAGGAGCATAGGCTGATATTTGCTCAGAAGCAAATATCTATATTGCACATGTCTGAAGTCAAACGCAATGACCCCTATCCCAGCCCATTTAACTTCATATGCATTCAGTTCTTCTGGGAGGCACTTAATCCTTACCCTTGACTATTCCTATGCCACATATGGTATCCAAAACTTTCATCCTTTCTGTTAGTTGTGTCCTTAACAAGGTGAAGAATCCTACTCTACTTCATCTGCCTTATCAACTACTATCTACTATTACAAAAGAGGTTTTATTCATAACAATAAACTCAGAATCTTCTGCCTCTTCTCTCTAAATCCTGTATCTCTTCTAATTCTTTCTTAATTCCATCTTCCCACCATTCTCATTCCAACCCTCCATTTATATCAACATTTTATGATGTCACCTCTTTTGCCAGCTGGCTTAAGCATATTCTGATCTCTTCTGTCTGCATCTTTTTTGATCTAGTCTTGCTCTTTTAAAACGCTGATAACTGAGACAATTATTTCTTTTACCTTCACAATTGACACCATCTGCTTGAAGCTGATACCCAACAAAGCAGGAGCAGACGTAACTGGATCCTGTGTCTCTGCACTGCTGAGAGCATGGACCGCCACCTAATTGGATATTTTAATAAGTCTTACACAATTAAGAGGCTCTTCACAGGAATTGAAACAAACCATTAATTTACAGGATGGTTTCTGATTTATTTAGAAAACAGATAACTTAACATGCGCATATACCAAAGAAGTGCTTGTAATCATTGGATTCTTTTAGCTCTAAAAGTCAATTCAAGAAGTATATTAAGAAGTCACTCATTGCCCATCGCTGTTAGAAGTTGAAGGAAAAATGCTGATGAGCTCGGACACCTCCTCAGGTTTTGGCTGGAAGTTAAAACTTTGTAATGGTCATTACTGTAAAATAAGGAAGACAAGATGCATCATCATAAGTTAATGAAACATTTTCACTATTAGCTGCATTAGGCTGTATTTTTAGCCCATCAGGATTAGCACACAATGGCTAATTCAGGACCATACTCCTGAATTAGCCATTGTGTGCATTCTTTTCCTACTTAGTAGGCAGGAAACATGAAAGGGAGAAGAGATTATTGTGAATGACAAAGGCTTCAGAGAACCTGGAGACTTAGTAGTGGGGAGCTTAGAATATAGTGAGGTGTCTGCAGGAGTCACCCAAAGGATGAGAGAGAAAGCTGAGGTTATTCTGGCAAACAGAAAGAGAGAATATAATAGGACATTTACACAAAATTTAGCTTGTCATTAAAAAAATCTTTTTTTCTGAACTTGTTAAAAGAAAATTTGAATATTAAAAACATTTCATATTCTCACAGTAGAGAAAATGTTATGTACTTCCAACCATTTGTTATAAAAATATTGATACTCTTATTACAAAAAGAATCTGTCCTCTTCTGGTTTTCAGAATAGCTGGATAGGCTTATAACAAAAGGTTTTAGATAAGCACAATCAATGCTGGCAATGCAGCTGGAATACTTTAAAATTTTGAGTGAATTAGTTATTTTTTTAAGTGTAAAGATTTCCAACGATGACAGGGCCATTATTACACCACAGAAAATTAGGTCTGTACACAGTACTGGCAAAGACAATGATATTAGAAGGAACCATATTCTTGTGGTTGAAATGGACATCTACTGCTTCATGAACCTTTGCTAATACTTGAGCTCCTGTCAGCCACAGTAAAACCTATCATGAAGCTGTTGGAAGAACAGAATTAATCTCCTCATATACCACAAAGGTGCTCCAAAATAAACTGCTGAAAGTTCCATTGCCTAGGAAATATAAGTTTCCCGTGGTGAAGTTCAGAAGATCACAAGCAATTTTGGCATGCCAAGTTTATCAAAAAATATACTGCAAAAAGAAACTTTAATTAATAATTAGTCATACCAATCTATCTCTTGCAGCAGCTGATTAACTGACAAATGCAACAACTGAGTACATAAAGAAATAATGTAACACATTCTTCTATGTCATCTTTTATAATTAGCAGCTGGAGACAAGGACAGCCAGCGTTAGCTTTGACTAGCTAATGACCTAGTAGACATTTCCATCGTCTCTAGAATGTAATAGCTATGCAACATGCCACACAGTAAATCATCTCTCAACTAGAATATAAGACTACTAAATTGATTTTATCCTAAATATATTACTTAGTTCTGGGACACTTGTAGAAAATAATAAATCACTGCTAGTTTAAGGTTATAGACATGTAAATCATATATGAGAAGCAATATATCAGAATACTTTGCAGAACAATATCCCAACAACTCATTCTTCCCAGGAAGCAGAATAGTCTGACAAACGAGGACCATAGACACTTTTCTTCCCTCTTTTCAGGTGGTGTATGAAAAAGAAAACACATTCCATTTCATATTCAGTCACCCTGATCATCCCAAGAGGAAAATAAAAGAATGCACATATTTAATGTAGGATCCCCATATCCTGAAGAATCCAGAGTACTCCACAGTTTCAATAGGTAACACCTCTGAGGTATTGCCCACTAGAAGTTACATAAAAGATAAATGCATAGTGTAAGTTTCAGGTGGGTAAAATGAACTCCACTATGGAGGACAATGCCTTCCTTGTATTTAAGAACTATTGAGGCAGCACATATAATGACATACTATTTCTTAGAAAGGATCTTCATTCTGTTATTTTTACCCATAACTAGCCTGAGCAAAAGGTTTTGACTAATCTCTAGATCTAAGTTTGCTTCACTTTTATTGGAGGCAATCACAAAAGAGCTGGCTAACAGGACTAGTCACCTGACTTACCTCTGCAGCCATCATGCAGATAGGGATCTTCTTGGTCTAGTTCTTCCTTTGAAATTTCAACTAAAAAGAGGAGAGATAGGCATTAGGGGAGAAAGCACTTTTCTTCTCACAGTAAAAACCTGCCTGCTTGTCATGGGACTCAGACCAGGGTTTTGAATAAACCAGGACAAAATTAAAGAACATTGTTTACATATTTTACAGCTATTTCATACTTAAATTTGCCATTCAAATGTACACGGCCACCGGGCATTTTCCATCTGACTGATTCAATATGAAAGTCATGCTGTGATCATAGATTAAATTTGGGCTGAGATTTTCAAGTGCAGGTTCTTAACATCAGGCTTTTAACCAGTGCTTAACCTCATTTTCGTAAGACATGTTGCTGGGGCATGCTTGGCTTCCACTAATTTTATAGTAGCTTGGGGTATTCACAGTTATAATGAAAAACAGATTAATCTCAGCTATTTATTTAGAATTCATTCTAAAAAGAACTTTACACCCAATTTTTGTGTACCTACTTATGGCATTCTTTCATATCTACTTCATACACTTTAACTCGGAGTTTTGATCAGAGGTACTTCTGCTACATGCATGTGTCCTGAGAGCTCTTTCTCTCTACAAGGAAAACATAAAAGGGCTGAAATGGGTTCACTGTCTGAACCCATTGCTTGCCCAAAGGACTAGCTAATGGACTTCCTCCAATCCTGCCACTTTGAGCACAAGAGAAATGATAGGTTGATAGATGTGTAAAAACAAAATCTCAGAATATTCTGGTTGTTGAACAGGAAGCTTGGTCTCATTTCATATGATTGCCCATAAGCCTATTCAACCACCAGTCTCTTACAAGCAGATAATAAATCATGGATGTGAAAGCAAGATTTGTGCAGTGGCACAAGTCTGGGTTGGTACACTGAGTCCTCACACTATAGGTGTATTTTGGCCATAAGGAAGCTAAGGAAATCAATTTGCCCAAATCTGGATTGATTTTATAGAGGTCTCTGGGGACACAATACCAGAGAATATTTGTGACATGACCAAGAAAGTGTCATACAAGAAATCAGCTTGCCTTACCCTCTGCAACAGAATGCCTTGAATGTCTTTCTACTGCATAACACAAACATGAGGTGCTAGCCCAAGAAGCTGCCTTGCAAAATGGAGACTGATCTCCTCTTAATGACTAGCAAAAGTGTCTACTCATATTGTTTGCTCTGACTTTCTACCGGCAATTTTTGTTGTAGATAGGGATATTTGACATATGTTGAACTACCTGCTTGTTTCTTAGTTTAATGCCCTGCTTGCTGACATAGATTCACTTTTGCAATGCACAATGTTTGGCACAATAACCATACTAAAATCATACCAACCACGCACAGTGGTTATTATGCACACCCCTTGCCTCCATGGTATGGAAATACTGTATGCTGTGCTCACAATCTGGATTTTCAGGTGCTGATAAATTTTTCATGTTATGCAGGTATATTGAGTCAAAAAAATTTTCTTATTAGCAGAGTGGTCTAAGTACAAGGTATCTACTAGCCCAGTCACTTCAGCCAGAGCTAATGGACGTGGGGAATTCCCCTGCTGAAACAGTGGCACACAAAGAAACTGGAAGGGCATTTCTAAATATCACTTGATAAAGGCAGACTGACACAAGCCAGGTTTGAAAGACCTGAAACAAGTCTGATAACACACTGGCTCAAGCTGACCAAAGCAAGCTTCTGTGGTAGGGTCTGGACTTGAATTTAAGTGTTTGGTTAGGATGATGTCTTCAAAATCTGTCACTGGTGATCTGCAAGACAGACTGCATGTTTTCAGTGCTCAACTGCCCACTAAGGAGGCAACACTATACAGCTTGACTTTTCTACAATTTTAGGGCTGTCTGCTAAGTGAAAAAGGAAACAAACCACCACCATCATGTCTGTAAGGGTCAGGATGTCCACACAGAATTCCGACAGAAATAATTTTAAAGTGCAAGCACTCCTTGTACCTCATATCATTTTGTATTTCCTTTTCGATATTTGCAACATGAAATACCTTGCTCCTTTTTAGGAGCATCGTCGCTGATAGACAGATCTTGACCCTTCACACAGCAAGCTCTGAAGACAATTCCACACTGGTATCCGATCTTTGGGTTGGGTTCACAACTCTGTCCTTGAACTTGGGCTGTCTTTCCCAGCAAACAACAGTAGCAGCATACCTGTTAATAAATAAATAAATAATAATTGAAAGAGAGGCAAATCCTAGTCCTGAACAAATCAATGAAAATTTTGCCAGTAGTGTTAACAGTGTGTCGTGGTTTAAGCCATAAATCAGCCACGCAGTTTGTTCACTCACTTCCCCCTTTTTCTTCCCTCTGCTCC
>JANRGW010029721.1:0-16498 GCA_024733675.1 Psilopsiagon aymara
ACTAAAACATTGGTGTTATCAGTGCTGTTCTCAGGCCACAAGTTAAAAACACAGTGCTGCACCAGCTACTAAGAAGGGGAAAAATGACTGCTACTGCTGAACCCATGACACCATTTTCATGATCTCATATTGTTGTACACTGCTGAATGTTAGGAAACTGTTTATTTTGATATCTGTTTTTTTAAGCTCAGCATCCAGTATTGTAGAGGGAAGTCTCCCTGTGAGGGAACAGACCATAAAATTCAAGTAATAACGAATTTCAGAAGTTCTTCAATAAAAGATATAGTTAGCATTGGTATTAGAAATAAGCAAAGACAGAAATACACAAGGAGTCCTTTAAAATAGAGTTGAGTAGACCTGGAGTAAGTGATACCTCTTGCTTAAAAACCTCTCTCCTTTTAACGTCATGGTTCTAGAATTCCAGCATTTTCAGACTTGCCATGTTACTGAGATGATCTATTCCTCAGGGTGCAGCCCCATATTTTCATCTCATTTTATATTTCCGTGTTGAGACAAGCCTATCACCTAGTCTTTTCACTGGCACTTCAAAGCATTTCCCTTTTAAAAGCAAACAATATGTTACAGCCTGCCAGGAAAGTACATCTGCTGCTTCAGATGACGTAGCAGAAAGCTACAGCCTGTGTGACATTGTCCTTGGGCCAGCTGGAGTCCATGCAGATAATGTGATTGCCCTGACCAAAATAACATAAGCTATTTATTTATAACACTCACACTTGTTAGTTCATTTACAGATTTGTTTGGGATGAAGAAGCAACTCTTTGAACATGTTGTGGGAGCAATGAGGTATATATATATCATCAAAGGTTTACTTGCTGCAGCCAAGCACTAAATATCTTTGACGTACCCTTTCAAGAAGCTTGGCTGGGTTTTTTGAATGATTAAATTGAACAGGTTCCATAGAAAACCAAAAGCAAATCAAACAAAAAGTTAAAAAACAAAGAAAGTATATGAAAAAAAATAGCATTCCTGTGGCTAAAGTGTGTAAAGGTGGAGCACTGTGGTTAAATGGCACTCTCCTCTCCTTTGGAAGTCTTGTGTGTGTGGACAGGTAATCTGATTGAGCCAGTCTGTATGCAACAGAATCACCCAGAGGGAAAAAAACCCACACTTTGTAGTGAATACTGATCACTTTATAGAAGCTGTTCTTTTGCTTATGCAGAGGGTGTATGATGACCTGAGTCTGTGTCCTGCCCAAGCAAAGAACAAAATTGAATCTATTACACAGGTGGAGTACAGAACATCAGTTGTCCATGCACACTGGATCCTCATGTCATAAGGACAGCCTACTTCTAAATAATGAAAAGTCACATATTGATATGGAAGGAAGCAGATGAAATGGTATTTGTTGTTCGTAAGTCATCTTAAGCAACATGTGTTAAGATGACTTATTGATGACATTTTCAAGTAAGCAGTTAGGAGCTCTGGTGCAATAATCGCTGCTTTAGCTTTGAGGGAAGAAATTCCTTGTGCCACCAGAGATACAGCTGCTTGTCTTACTATTGTTACAAATGAATAGCCTGTTCCAAATCCTCTTTGGTATTTGGAGGTTTTTCTTGTGCTTGCTGCAAGAGAAATGGCATTTGTTCAGGTCTCATATTCAATTGACCATGATTTTCTGCCAAAATACTGCAATATTCTTTTCTTTTAGGAAGCAACTTCATCTTCACATGAATTTGCAGTATGTTACATTTTCTTGCTGTTTCTATACGACAGCAGTAACTGCTTTGATTACTGACAACACCATGTTGATTTATTGAAACAGTTTGCTTTTTAAACTCTAATTAAAAAGACACAGGGCTTGGAATTCCAGCCCATGGTTTTTCACTCCTCCCACAGATCTCATGGTTTTGAACAGGGAAGGATATCCATTTGTGTCCCCTTTTGCTTGTTTCTCCAATTAACCCAAAGGTTGCTATTCTCAAGTCTTGATGAGAAGTACATATGGACTTGGTGAACAATCTCTCTTCTTTGAGTAGAGAGGTTTGTGCAAAGAGGTCTATCACAAGCTAGAGAATGCAATAGTATCCTAGGCATCTGTGCAGTCAAAGGCATGCTCAAGTGCTCCTGTATGTCAGCTTGTATACAAGACACACTATGTATTAATACTGCAGCTTCTGGATCTCCAAGTGTCTCAGAGGGTGTTTGGAACAGTGTGGCTTCTTTACCTTCCAGGCCCATTGCAGAGGTCGGTGGTTTCAGAGATGTGCAGAGCAAGTTGCCTCATCATCTGGTGTATGTCACCAGTGCACTCCAGGCTCAGCAGGGAAAATGTAGCATGTATTCAGGTGGCAGTTTGCCTATAAGAAACCTTGCGCATGCTGGCTTGTCCTGTTCTGCTGGTAGCTTTTATTACATTGTCAGCAAGAGGAGCATGAGAAAGACCAAAGGCAACAGAACTATAGGCAAATATGACAGATACATGTTGGCTTTTAGGGATTAAAACTTAGTACCAGTCATCGTTAAAAGGTCAAGGAAGTCATTGGATCCATAGTAGACTTAGCTAAAACTCCCTCTCAAATCAACCTAACCGCTGAGCTGGACCAGTTTGCGCCACTAACCCTGGGAGCCTGGGTTTAATAGTAAAATATCATATGCCATAGCTGTTCAGCCACAAGAAAAATGGGATTTACGAAAGCAGAGGTAATCTTATTGCCACATATTCCTTATTTAGTGACATATTGTTTATATGGTAGAGCTGTGTGATGGAAACACCCTCTGGACTGTGTGCACACAGCAGTGCAAAGTCAGATGCTGGGATCCCTCTTGTGATCACTAGCAAAGAGTAAACATGTATTAAGGAAACCAGTAGCAATTCTCCTGGCATTAATGCACAACATTACATTTGCATTCATGTCCTTAACAGCAAGATAAAAAACATCTTGCCAACAGCCACACAGATTTAATTTATTTGTTCCATTTGTGCCTTTTAACACACTCTCCTGATTTTCCCATTATGAGTGAAGACGGGGATGGTTCTGTGCAGTGAACTGTAAGCTTTTACTGTCCAGTATCAAAGTATATACTCATCAGGTTTTAAAAATGGATTTTTTCTTTGCTTTCACTATGAAGAACCCAGCTCTAGGCATTCTCCAGTAATGCATGGAGGAATAACACCTGCCAGACTGCATGTCCTTATGACAGGCAGAGAGAAAAGGTGAAAGCTGGTCATAGACAGACAAGCATCCATTAAACATAAGCCTCTGTTTTGACCAGAAGAAAAATACAACTGTAATTTTGGGACTACATGGAAAAAAGTGGTGTGGAAGGAACTTCAGTATCTCTGTTACCCTGATTTGGAGACAGAATATGTGTTAAGATGAAGTGCTTCCAGGTCTTCAGATTTAGATGCATCCAAGATTCAATACTGGCTTTTTTTTATCTCAATGATCCTGGTCCTAAGTCACACCTGACCCACTGGAAGACTGAAGGTGAAATTAACTTAATACTAACTTAATTACCCACTTTAGGGGGCTGTGTAATGGCTTTTGGGTAGTGACAGATTTTGTTCAATTATTTTCCTGAATTTTATACAAATTCATAAACCTAGAATTAGCCCTAAAACTTCTCTTCAACCATTCAGTCTGTGACTGGAGTAACAGAGGAATTCACCAATAGTCCACTGATTTGTTTCCCTTTTCCTCTTCTTTGCAGGTCTTCATGAAATCCAGTGTTCCCTGCCTGTAGAAAACAGAAGGATCTTTCTGAATGAATTATCTGAGGTCAGCTTTAGTGAATGCAAATTTAGTTTGTCATTGACAGACCTGTTTTTCATCATCTTCTCTGGAGTCGCAGTCTCCATTGCTGCTATTCTCTCAAGCTTCTTCTTAGCAACTCTGGTACACTGCTTCCAAAGATGTGCTCCCAGTAAAGATGACGATGACGATGAAGATGACGGTGAGGATGGAGTTGGAGCTTGCATCCAAGACTGTTAGCTTTTCTTATGTATGTAACCTGGTGCAACAAGAGAGGCTCAATTTCTGTGATCCTTAATCAAACACTGCATTTAAAATTGAAGATTGGAGGAAAAAAGGGTAAAGGCTTAAAAAAAAAAGCTCCAGTGTTTTAAGACTAATAATTCTTGGCTTCCACCTCACCCTTCTGGTGAAATGCAGATCCCTGTAAGGGCTTGATAACAGTGTTCCAATCACACTTTGAAAAGGATGGGTGAGATGGAGGCATTTCAGTTGGAAAATAGGGAAGCAATTAAAATAGTGTCCTTCCTGTGTCTAAGTAATGAGAGATTCTTTTAAGCTCACACAAGTAACAAAATGTGATTTAAAGGATTCCTGGAGTTAGAGAAAGCATTAGAGGAAGGTTGGCATTTTCTCTCTACAAACATTCTTTATAAGCATTCATCCTCCATTTAGTGACAGCAGTTGCAGGCATCATTCAGCCAAAAAACCCCTTTTTCTATAAACCCCACAATTCTGTGTCTGAGTCATCCACTGCAGCTGCCTGGCACTTCTTTGGTTATGGCACAAATACTGAATTTAACGTTCCTTCGCATTTTTAGATGCAATGAAGTAAAGGATTTCCATTCCCTGCAATGCCAGGCACAAATAACTGTTGCAGTTCAGTCCATTTAGTTATTTTAAAATACCAAGGGCTATATTTGGCTCCTGATTATACTAGAGTAGCACAACTGAAATGAACACCATGATCCAAATTGGCAACTGTATAAACAAGAGTGGAATCTGGCCCAAGATGTTTCTGACTGTATTATAGATTTGTCAAAACTTGAGCTCTTCTGTATAAGGGTAGATATTTTTGTTAGAATTTAAACCAAGACATTTATTACACAAGATTTTTGGAATAGTGCTGGACAGCTTTTTAGGATAAGTATATTTTTAAAATATTTATAATGGAAATATTTTTTTAAAGCTCTGTGTATTTAAATATCTAGAGTAGCTGTGAGGGCTTAACATAGTAGTAAATGATCTAAGGACTGTATGCTATTATCAAAGAATTAGATCTGATAAAAAGTAGCATCTGTTTAACCACTGTAAATGCTAAAACACTCTTTGGTTAAAATATTGCCTTGCTCAGCTAGTATGAATGGTCTTTTATGAACAGTTAGCTCCAAATCTCTTCTATCTGTTGTGCATATTGTTCAGGCAGACAGGAGTTAATCACACTGTGTGTTATGGGTTAATACAGCCCAGTAGCCAAGGGACGAGGTCAGGATATGGCACTCTGGGGTCTTGTCTCCATCTAACAATGATCGAGTAGGAGATCTCCAGCAAATCACTATCTGCCTGTGCCTCAGTTCTACTACCTATAAAACAAAGATCATAATTATTTTGCTTTCTCAAGTGCTTTGAGATATGTGGGGGGAGGACACTATACTGGGTCAATGTGTATTGATTGTATGCTTTAGGCTGAAGCAGATGTTACGCAGTAGGTCTAATCTGATCTCATAACTTCACAATGAAGTTAATCCACTGGCCACCTGCATTTGCAATGTAGCTTGCACCATGCTGAGGTCAAAACCAGGACAAGAGTGTTCATTTCTACTAGCTCTACAGCTTATTCAATGCCACTTAATGCTACTGTTGTTAAGATTGTTTTTTCTGCAAACACATTGCAACAGAATGAAGTAGGGCAGTGGGAGGATGTTCTGAATCGATACTGTCTTATTCTATTCTTATTCTCTCCAGAAGAATGAAATGACATGATTTTCACTGTGTAGTGCCATGACTACAAGTAACACAAATATATTTATAATTTCAGCATGGGCTTCATGTTTATTTGTACCTGGGTATGAAAAAAAGGAGAAGAACTGTGCCTGATTCATGATTTCTAAGCAGGGTTTTGCCGGGTGGTTGGACATCCACGACTTGCAGCCTGGTGCAATTTGTGCAGTGTGTGCCTTGGCAACAAATACAGATGTTATCAACAGTTTATATTTAGAGCTGTGCAAATTGTCCAGTCATGGAACAAGAAACCGGGTCACACTTTTTTGTCTGTAAGTTTTATCACGGACTCAAAACCTGTCATCAGTTAGTAAGGTGATTTGTCCTACCACACTTTTCAGTGAGATATCAGTGAATGTTTCAGCAAGTGTTACCCTTCCTTTGGTAACAAACTTATGGGTTTGGTTTTGTTTCATAAGGTTGAGTAATGTTGCAGAGGTCACATCTCAAACTCTACTCTTTTGACTAGGTTCTGCTCTTACTTGCAGGTTCATCCTACCACGGTGCCTCAAAATGAAGATCTAGATTTGTTTGTAGTTTGTAGCTTTTTGTTCAACCCAACATAAAGCCCTGAAAGCAGCACTGGTTATATTTGGAACGTAGCACCCTTCAGAACAGCAAGGAACAGACCAATCTGACACCCACATAATCCAGTGCAAGTTGAAAAGCAAGGCTTAGTAAAGCTTTACTTATGAACCTGACATTCTGGATACTCCATCACATCAAAGTGATTTTGCAATGTATGTTTTTTTCCAGATAAGAAACTTTAATGATGTTTTCCCCTATTAAGTAATGTATATTTTATAAGTATTGAACTCATCCAGTTAGCAATATTTATTCATCACAAGCATCAGCAGCTACCTACTGTTAATATTGATTTTGCATAATTCTCATTGCTAGTGAGACACAACTTGGATTTAGTTCTTACTGGGAGTTTTCTTATTTTTTGTAATCGTCAGAGCAAAACATTCTCCTGTTGGGACACTGCCAGAACCAGTGATCAGCATAATGGTCCCTGCAAAATTTTGGAAGCAGATTTGTGGCCTAAAGGCTGCATTATTACTGCGGTTTTACCTCCACAAAGGTAGTAACGTGGAGGTAGTCCCATCTTCAGCTTTGTGGATGTGGGAAGCATTCCCATGCCAGGATGCTCCTGTGGGTGGAATCCAGTGCTGCCTTCTCAGTCTGTGGTAACCCCCGTTAGATTAGTGAAGCTACAGTGATGCCAAGTGTAAGAGCTGAATTTAGCTCCTTGTGCAGTACATTGCTAGCTCAAGAGGCACTGCCTAGAGGTGATTCTAAATGTGCAGCAGAAAGTTTATCTTCATTTCCAGTTTTACTTCTAAAATGGCTTTACCTCAGTGGTGGTATCTCTTGCTGTCAGAAAAGAGCAGACATTTTACCTGCTTCAAAGGGAAGGAAAGATACTGTGCATGACCCAAATAAAATGTTGCAGGCTCAAAGAGCCAGGAAGCAGCTGTCACATTGCCTGCAGATATGTCTCCTTGGAGCTTGGTATGTATGAGGATCCAAAACCTGTGCAGTAAAGCATATCTGCATGGTGTAATTGAGGTAGGGTATGAGTTTTTGGAAGTGTGTACTTTGGTTGAAATAAAACCTCCTTTAATCCAGAGAGTATTAAAATGAAGCTCACCTGAAGGCACTGTCCAAATGCAGCACTTCATCCTCAGCCAGCATCTTTTTGGGGTAGTTTCAGTCCTGCTGTGGTTCTTACTCAGATGTGAATATTAAAGGATCAGTTTTTAGAGCAGCATTAAAATGCATTGGGAAAGTACCTTGAAGGGATGATTCTGGAAGCTCCTAAAGAGGAGCACACTGCTTGTCTACCTCTGGTGTATAGTAGAGAGTGAGCCAGTGTACACTGACAGTGAAAATTTAGCCTGGCATATGCAGAGGTAATCAAAAATGGTCTTGTCTTTCAGCAGGGGGAAGAACTCTGTGAGATCACCTATATATGTAGGTAGGGTGTGCACTCTTGTGCAGTGGGGTGAAGGTTGTGTGTATAACAATACTAGAGCTTGCTGTAACTATCACCCCTGTAGACAGCCTCAGTGGAACAGCTGAAGCCTGATGGGGATGCTGAGCTTGAGACAGTCCTTCATCCCCAGTGAAGATTCCTCTGTGCTGGCTTCAAACCCACAAGAGTGACTCTATGCAGGAGCTTTTCCTGATCAGTATGAGCTGCCTACCTGCTACGTGAGTAAACTACTTTAGTTGCAAGGGCTGCTAGTTGGTGTGGTTCTAAGTTCAGCTCATGTCCCCGAAAATGAAGGAGCAGGGGTTTGGGTATCTTCCAAACCTGACCATTCCCCTCAGAGAATGATACTGTGTGGTATAACCTCATTTACTGACCTCTAGTGGCACCTGGGATGCTCTGTTGTGAAGGTAAGTCTTTATGATTCCTTGTTGTGATACTGAAATGCCGAATCCCTGCACACTCTTTGCAAAAAGAAACCAGAAATACACGATAGGGAATTAAATTTCTTGTACAGTAAGCTCTGCCATGGACTCGAAGTGCCAAGCAGCCTGTAATATGCATGAGCCACCAGAAGCACTCACTTCATGTTTAACCTTGAATGCATTTAAAAAGGTTAAACATTTAGTAAGGTTAACATTGATAACATTTATTTTGTTTAACCTTGGAGCAAAACAACCTTGTCATAGAAGTATGGAAAGTAGCTATGGCAGAACCACAGATACATCACCTAAGGATAGATGATGTTTTGTAATAAAAATATTTGTTTTTCTAATCGTATCCTTAAGCTCATCTTGCCATCATCTTTCCCATTGTGTCTTGGTTTCTGTATCTTCATATCCTGACTGTATCTAGAACAACTGAATCCCAGTGTTCAGCAGTGTACAGCAATACAAATCAGCACCTGCAAGAACCAACCAGGAGGCTAGGACACAGTTTTATTTATGTTGACCAACCATCCATCTATGTAAAGTGTTAGCAGGAAAAGAACTATTGCATTTTAAGCTGACAGAGCAACAGGAGACCTTCTGTTGCAAAGCAGAATGCGTGAATTATGAGGTATCTTTCCAGTTCCCATCAGTCCATCAGTTCTCACACCCCACCCAGAGCTCCGTGAAGCCATGTGAAATTGTGTAACTTAGGCTTAGCAAATGTGCTTTTTGGGGGAGTTGTCAAAAAACATATGAGTAAACACTTGAGAGCAGGCTTCTACTGTTAGTCTTGTGGGAAGTGAAAAGTTTGCAGGGAGGTAAGCAGCAAATGAGGAGTGAAACAGCTTGGGCCACGGTTGCTCAGCAGAGACAAGTTTGCTTCAAAGCAGCAGCATTTTGATCTCAGAGCTGCTTTTTCACCAGTTTGTCAGCAGTGGTGAAGTCTCAAGGTCAGTGAGTTTGCACCCAGATATGAAGCAGTACAGTATTTCAAGCAGAAATTTATGTCAGTTCAATCCCTAAAGTTTACCACTCCCACTCAAAGCACCATTTGCCTGTTTAAAAGCTTTAATTTGAATCTGGAATGGGAGACGTCACTCAGTAGGCTGTACAAAAATCTTTTATCAGCTCAACTGAGAAAGTCAAAAACATCCTTCCAGACAATGGTGGAGCAAGATGTGCTTCAGTTGTTTCGGTATGTGAGGTCATTTTGACTCTTCCTATTGTTTTTATCCTGGTGATGCTGCTCACCGATAGTTAAGCAGAGACCAGGCTACAGATGTTGAGCACCACCTTAAAAACTCCTCTTAGCTGGAAGAATGAGCAAAAAGGAATGGAGAATTGAGCAGGAAAGCAGTTTTGCTTAAAACCTAACTGTGGTGCAGTCCAGCTAACTGACATTCTAAGGCATAGCTTGCTGCTGCTGCATGAGGGTTTTGCTGTTTAATTTGGGGAAGTGTTGAAAGACTTTGCAGTAGAAATCAAGTTTGATCTTCATGGCTTTTAAGAGGGAATGAAATGACTGTGAATGTATTTGACAAACAATCCTAACCTATTTTTGCCCATCAGTTTTTCTCAAATTGAGAAACTGTTGCTCAAGAGTAGATTAAGTTTGCAATCTGCAGTGAGTTAAAGTATTACTCCCTTTATCCTTTGAAGATCTGGATTCAAATGTGAGTTTGGGTCAGAGGAGAAAATGACCAGAATAAATCCCTTGAGGTCATTTTAATCAGTTTGGCAAATGCATGGAGATGCCCTTATTAACAATATGAACTTGAATATAGGAAAGCAGGTCTCTGAACTTCAAAATATAAATATGGCATTTGGATGTTGGCTTCAATTCAGATTTCACTACTAAATTATTTGTTATCCAGTCCTTATCTTGCAAAGATTGGTAAGATTCCATTAACTTTACTACTGTGATATGCTCATTTACCTAATGAAGATACTGGACAGTAAAAACTGCAGTTCTGTGTATGTGTGTGATTATTCTCTACGTTTTCATACAGAGAGAAAGAAAATAACTCAATGTGGGCCTTTTGTAGGGGTGATCTCTGTGTACATTAGTAACTGAGTCTGGGGTTTCTGCATTGGAAGGTGAATGCTAATTTTATTTGGGTTTATAGGTGGCATTATTTGGAGGTTGCAGACACTGTGCAGAGAGGCCCTCCAGATTTTCCATATTCTTTCTGGATTCAGTGTTATTGTGCTGTGCTCTGTGAAAGGAGGATCTGACCCTACTTACCAAAACTTGACTACAGTCTTGTGTAGCTCAGGCAGCAACACAGAAGTTGCCATTCTAAGCACATTCCCTCAATCTGGTAATCATTGTCCGCCTATGTCCTAGTTTGAAGATGGATTCATAATGAACATCTTTAACCTCAGCCTAGCCCAGCCATCAGCCCAGCCATCTGCACTATGAAGCAAGCTGGGACTTCAAAGCCGTTTTTTGCTTCAAAGTGTCTCTTTGTAGTCTTACAGAACAAATAATGAATCATTTCCTCCCACCATAATCAAGCAAGATCATAGCCTATCTTGGTGTGAATGGAAAGACAAGTTTTGTGGGGTCATTTGCCCAAACAAATTGTGGATCCCTGGACATGGTTAAGGCCAGGTTCGATGGGGCTTGGAGCAACCTGATCTAATGGAAGGTGTCCCTGCTCATGGCAGAGGGTTGGAACTGGATGAGCTTTAAGATCCTTCCAACACAAAACACTCTAGTTTGTAGAATCTCCTTTGTGGTACACATACATAGAGATAGGCAGACATTTTTTGGTGAGCCCTCCTAAAATAGAGAGGGCAAAGAAGTCAGATGTTTCTTATTTTGTTGCATCCCTCTTTCTGCAGACTTCAGAGCTGTGTATTGCTGAACGCAGGAACCAAACTCAAGCATTATTGCTCTCAGCTGAGTGGTAGAGAGATGACACACTGAATGTGTTAGATACGGGGGTGTTTAACTCCTATGGTGTATGAAGGAGGGATTTTCTTGCACATAGAATTGATCTGATTAAAACAAAAAGCAGATAACTTTGTCAAGACTAAGCTGTTGGATTAGCATCTCTGCCATGCTGGTTTAATTTATTACTTCTCCAAATGTTATAACCAATGGTAGGAATTTTTGACTGATTGCTTGGTTTTGGTTTTAGATGATCTTTGATCTAATAGGCATATGTGGAAAGGATTTTAAGACACAGGGTCATTACTGTACATCATTTACATCCTTGCAGTGTTGCTGGGTGCAGTTTGTGTGCACTACACATGTGAGATGTAAGCAGTACACGTGCTTTGGCAAACAGTAATTTACGTACCCTTTTCACTGTATTACAGGCACAGAAATCAAGGCTTAGCACAGCTTCTCTCTAAAACCCATAGTCTCACAGGAATTCATTCCAAAACTGGGTTTCATCAGAAAACAATAGATTTAAAATTTACCTATTACCACTCTGCATCTTTGAGAACCTGATGCAAATCACATGGAAGGGAAGATTCCCCACTGCCCCCCCTACTGGAGGCATTTATCAAGTAAAATGCCTTTGGAAAAAGTGTCAGTGAGGCCACTCACTTCATTAATGGAAATAATTGTGGGGTTATACAACTGTTTTCCACTGCCTACTGTTAGCTGAAATGAACCTTTTGGTCTGTCTTCTATTGCCGCACTAGAAAATTAGGGGCATCCAATCTTGAATGGAGGAGTACAAGAAGCATTGTCTCAAAGTGATGTGTAAGACTTGTCTGTCTCTTTTTTCCATGTTCTTTTCCCCCCTGCTGCCACCTTCAGAAGAAGTGATTTTAAATGGATGAGATATTAAAGCTTTAAGATAGGGGTTTAAAGTAAATGAAATGCTGTCAGGACTGTAACAGTAACAGATGTTGTGTCCGCCAGATGGATGGTGACTTAATCACTCAGTCAAATTCCACTTTCCACAGTGCTGCACTCGTTTCCTCTACTTCTGCCCTTTCACCAAAGCCACAGTATCAGCTCAACAGGGGCTGCTTTCATGTGGTTCATGGCTCACTCTGCCAGAGCACCAAGGGAGCAATCTCTTTCTCAGCACTGCCAGCAGAGCATGCACCGTGCAGCTGAGTTTGCCTTACCTGGGACATGCTTTCTAAAGCCCTCAAATCAGGAAGGAACATGAGCTCAGGTTTAAACCGATGTACATGCTTTTGTCCCGCTATATGCAAGACACGGGTAGGAATGTGCTGTTCAGGTCATTGCTGTGTACCTCACAGCTGCAAAGCAGGGCTTTTAGGGGTCTGTTTGTGTAGATACTGGAAAAGCAGCTCTGAACTCCTGTTTTCTGAGCTGGCTGCTTGTAGTGCTGTTTTTCAGAAAGAAGGAACTTCTGTATTCTGCATGAGATTGAATAGTAACTGTGCCAGATATATTTCAGTAATACTGTTGCTTTGAAGAAAAGTAATTCATCACTGCTGACTTATTCACAGCAGTTCCAGAATCCTGCCATTTCACCTGTTAAAACTCACAAATTATTTCCAAGTCATCTCAGAAAGCAACTTGTGGTTTCAAAATGGCAGATTTCTCGTTGACTTTTGCCTAAGCTTTGTATAAAGCTTTAGCAAAAAGGTTCAATGTTATTCCCTTGGAGCTGAAACTGAATCTTTTGGTTGCCTCATTTAATCTCACTTGGTTAAAAGAGCTGTTAGGAGAAAAATGGTTTTAGTCAAACTGAAACCCACCATTTTTCTGATTGATTATTTTTTCAGGTCTGGGTTCTCACTCCGAACACTGCAGCTAACTCAGTGAGCAACCATGGCCAGGGCAGTTAACCTTTCTATTGTGTGTTTAACCATCTGTAAAATGGATATGATACTACTTACCTGGCTGATGCAGCTGTACAGAGGCTTAATTTTTAATCAAGCTCTGTTGAAACACTTGGAGCTCATTGTATGAAAGATTCATGGAGAGGTAAAACACTTTTATTATGCTATTCTTACTTTTGTAAGCTTTAGGTTTCCAGAATAATACATGGTAAACTATATCATGTTCTAGAAATAACACCATAAAAGAAACAATCAAGAAGAATAAGAGATGTCCTGGGATGGAGAACAGACTTTCTGACAGTCTAGGGTTCCTTCGTCCTTATTAATTATGCATGTGGAGCAACTTGTTAATGTATTTCTAAAGACACGTTGACACAAGCTCAGACCTCTATCCTGATAGGCAGTCTTTTGAAGGAATTTAACCCCAGGATAAGAAGGAGCTGGACAACATAGTTGAAGGCATTTCTATAACAATCACAAGAGACTATTGTCAACACAACAGATTTCCTGGGTCTGGGAGAGATACCAGGGAGTAATGGAACACCTTCATGGGGAGCTGGTTATGAATAATTTCTGTAGAAGGCCCTGGCATTACATTTCGTCCATGGAATATGACCAGGTATCATTCTCTGTTATATCTCTCCCTCCTATGCCCTCCAACAGTTTCAAAAATAATGATAAAAATACTTAATTTTACTATTAAAGTACCAAAGTCATTCAGGAGTTAGGTTTATGGTAAAACATAATAGCTTGTATTTAACAGCCAGCGGAAATGGAAACCAATGATTGAACATATTTGAACAGATCGCCTAATATATTCTACAGTATTCAAATCTTCCCTGCTATTCTAAGCAAATTTGACACTGCTTTGCTGGCACAAACCCTCCCAGAGTTCCTGTTCACTTCCCCAGTAGTGGAAGTGCAGTATTTGAAGTGCATTGCTGAAGTGACTGCACACAAAGCTCTGTGTGGTTTCCTGCTTTGTGCCATCTCAGGACCTCCCACCATGTGTGTTTCTTTATAAGAGAACGGAGAACGGGACCGCCTGAACTTCCACAGACCAAACTGTGGCAATTTCTTGATTCTGTAAGATAAGTCAGGTCATGAGGAACACACACCTCAAAGGGATATGAAGCTATTACAGGGGTGCATGCATTAGCTTACAAGAGTGTTATTATTTCTTTTTTGGAGTCACTTAGAAAATTAGACTTTCCTGATAAAAAACTGGAGTGGGCTGAATGAAACAAAAAGCATTACTGGGAGAGACATCCATCCTGAGTGTCAAAACTAGGATATTACATTAATTTGATTATTTTACATTGTGGGCTCGCAGGGGTCCTCCCAAAGCTAAATGTCACTGTGGATTTGTCAGACAATTCATGAAATAATTCTTGAAACAGCTAAGTGAGTTAAAGGCAAACACTTTCTAAACTACTGATTCTGAGTGTGCAGCTTGAGATATCCTGAGGAATTTGACCTTAAAGTGCTGAGCTCCTGCTGCCTTGAAAATGGCAAAACTTGGAGGTATCCAAATAACGTCAGTACGTTTGGAAGTCCTGAATCTAAAATTTAGCATTACCTCTTTACCTGAAGACCTGATCTCTTGTGTAATATGAGTTCTGTGGAGAAAAGCATTTAAAAATATAACCTAAGACAGTAGAGCCATTTCCAATATTACAGCTTTGGATTTAGTTGATTTAGTGAGTTCTATTTCCTCTTCCTTTTCTTTCCCATGCTGTTCATAAACACCTTGAACAGCTACAAAGGTTAAAGCTTTATCCAAGACACATCCTCGTGAGGCACAATGAATCTAATCCATAGCTGGAACAACCCCGCAATATTAAGCCTGTAGTTTATGCTTGTTGCTAGAATGTATGGAATTGATGAGACTAATGTTTTTCTCTCGATTTACTGGATTTACTGGATTTATTATTCTGGGTAATCTTTAAGAGCAATTACATCATCGATAACACTTGCCACAGCAAAAATCCACTCAAGTTTCTATAATTCAAGGTAGTTTGGTTGATCTCAGCTAAATGGTGATTCTTTTTTCCCTGATTCATTGAAATAACCATGGAAATTACTAAAGGCTTTACTGGGAGTGTGACTTGATAAGATAAGGTTTTTAGAGCACTGAGCAGTGTGAGTGTGGGGGTGAGAACCACTTTTAAAGGATGTTGCCCACTGCTGCTTTCATTAAAGCCCTTGTGGATTCCAGATCTCTAAGACTTTTTACAAGAAAAGCTTAGGAAACTCCTCACAAAATCATTTGCAAAAAGGCAGAAAAGGATGGAAGTGAATCTTTTAAACCTGACCAACTAGTCAAGATCTGCTAACAGCCTGTGGGCATTGGGAATGATGGCTTTCTTGTGGCTCTGGAAATGAGTAGATGCCTCACTCCAGAGAATAAGGGACAAGAGGAGCAGATGTATCAGAGATTTCAGGTGGACTTTATCTCCCAGTCAATATTCCTGATGTTTGAACACCATAGATAGTAGCTGTGCAGATTCTTCCTTCAGACTGAGGCTGTACTTGACTTGAAAGAGTTAATGTTCTCTTACTCTTCCTTTTTTTGTCCTTTCACTCTGTCAGCGGCTTTCATCTGAAGGGCACAGCATACTGAGTGATGTTCACATGACACCAGTGACACCAGCACGATTAAGCCTATTTCTGAGTGTGGCAAATTGCTATTATGAAATCCCAGTGCGTTTGATTGCAGAGTGACTTTGAGAAGGGATCACAGATAGGAAGGTTATGAAAAGCTCAGTGTTTACTGCAGTAATGCTGACTTACTGGAAAAAAGTAGCAAGAGTTCTTTAAATAAAAATGCTTGGGAGATTCCCAATTCATAAGCCATTTGGCTGAGTACATCTGAGCAAACAGTATGTTTCTCTAAAATGAAAGGGGAAAATATGCTCAGCAGGGATTCTTAAGGTTTCCCCCACACACACACTTTGGTGACTCAGTGGAATGTTTGCCAGTGACTCACTCAAAAGGGACCATCACTTGAGGCTGTTCTTCCCCTCTAACACTTCGCTTTAGGAGGCTACAGGAGTTCTGTCTCCCCATTCCAGTCAAAGCTCAGGATCCGCTATGTCTGCACTGTGCCCCAAGTTAAAAGCAGAGTAAGATTCATACAAAGAATTGTGACAAAAGCGGGAGTAGGAGGAGAAACGGGTGATTTGTGGGCTATGCATCATGGAAGTTGCCAGAAAAAGAAGCACATCTGTAGAATACAGAACAGCAGTAACCCACCTGCTGAATTATTGTCAGCATCCAAGGCTGTGTTAAAACAAAGAGATAAACTGTCCCTGCTCTAAACACCTTCCTTGTCAATGCAATCAGCAAACTAAAAAAGAGCAGGCAGTTACTGCTCAGGTTTACAGCAAGATTTTCATCACACCAATGGTCAGCAAGGTATTTTCATGAGGGAATAAGTCTTTATTGTATCCTAATTAATAAATATGATTATTACTTTGCTTTTTCTAGGCTTTCTTCATAGAATCATAGAATAGTTAGGGCTGGAAAGGACCTTAAGATCATCCAGTTCCAACCTCCCTGCCATGGGCAGGGAC
>JANRGW010029722.1:0-33417 GCA_024733675.1 Psilopsiagon aymara
GGAGGCTCTCCCGGCCGCCCAGCCCCAGCTCTTCCCCTCGGTCTGGCGCTCCCGCCCCATTGGGGCGGTCCCTGCGCGGCACCTCCCGCCCTCCGCCCGTGGGCGGGCCGTGCTGTGCGGTTAGGTTGAGGCTCTCTGCGTGTGACTATAACTTTGTGTTGCTGCCGGTGGTTGTTAGGGGGAGGGATGTGGAAGCTGGTGGTGAGGAGGGTGACGGGCTATTCGGGCGGGTGGCGGCGGGCTAATCGGCTGCCTCTCGCCGGTTGCTCGCAGAGGGAGCGGGTGGCTCTCCGCTTCCCCCTCCTTCGCCTTTAAAGGGAAGGCTCCTCGGAGCTGAAGGCGCAGGAGCAGCAGGAGCCATGCAGCAGCGCTGCTTCTTCTTCCCGTGAATTTGGAGCTCGATATCTGCCGGTGTGGAGGTGGCTGTTGATTCTCCCCCCCCACACACACCCCACCGCTCGCCCGCCCCTCCTGATGTGGCTCTCCCTGCCTCTTTTGCCTGCGCTTTTTATATGACTTGAGTGAAGGGGGGAAACTGTCAAGATGGCAGCAGCAGGAGCAAGGAGGTTATGAATGTGGTGTTGATGCTGGAACAAAACCTATTCTCTTTGGCAGCCCTAGGGAGGGCTTAAAGCTTCTGGACCTGTTGGAAGACTGCGATTTGATTTCTTCCCGTTGTGTTTGCTTTTTCCTTGCGAGAAGAAGGATTCATTATTATTTTTTTTGTTTAACCGACCAGCCCCCGGGGTGGCCTTTTACTGCCCCGTGCTCTGTCGGCTGTGAGATTTTGGGGGGGTTGCTCGCGTGTGGTTTGGGGGGCACCGCAAAGTGACAAGCTTACGCTAGTATGCAGTTGGGTGTATGCTAAGACTTCTCCTCCTTTCAGGGCGTTCTGAAGAAGGAAAAAAAGTCTTTGGCGAAATCCGAAGGACCCCTCTCCCTGCCCTCCTGCCGAGGGAGGGCGCAAAGGACCACCCCACTCCCCCAAAAGGGAAGATATCTGCGGAAGCGACGAGGAGCGAGCTCGGAGGCGGCGGGGGGTCCTCTCCTGACTGGAAACAGCGCGGTTCCCGCTGGAGCTACTTCTGCATCCGCATGGAGTGAAACATAAACAAACGCACACGGGCACCGCGGGAGCGGCCACCGCTCCGCTGAGCGCACCTCCGGCGCCGCCCGGCCCCGCGCTGCCCGCCCTGCGCTGCCGATCCGGCTCCTAATCGGATTTCGGGTTTTTTTTCTCCCTTCCCTTCCCTCCCGCCTCCTTCCCCCACCCCTCTCCCTGGCGTGCGCAGCGCCCGCGGGTAGCGGGCTCCGGGTGCGGCGGAGCGCCTGCCAGCCCATAGCGGAGAGCGGCATGCCCGCCCGGCGGTCCCCCGCCTGCTAGGCTCCTGTCGGCACCGAGGAGGCGGCGGAGGAGGAGCGGGGTCGGCGGCCACCCGCCCGCCCCGTCGCAGCGCTCCCTCGCCGCCGCCGCCAGCGGGGGAGGCCAAGATGGCAGAGGCGTCGCCCCCCGCCCCGCTCTCGCCCCTGGAAGTGGAGCTGGACCCCGAGTTTGAGCCGCAGAGCCGGCCCCGCTCCTGCACCTGGCCCCTGCAGAGGCCCGAGCTGCAGGCCAGCCCAGCCAAGCCCGCCGGCGAGCAGCCCGCCGACGCCGCCTCCATGATCCCCGAGGAGGAGGACGACGAGGAGGAGGGGGGCGGCTCGGCCATGGCCGTTGGCAGCGCGGCCCCCGCGGGCAGAGAAGCGGCGGCAGCCACCACCGTCCCGGAGGAGGCGGCGCGGCTGCTGGCCCCGCTGCCTGGAGCCGTCCCGGAGGGGCCAAGCCTCTCACCGGGTGGAGCAGCAGCAGGAGGTGGGGGGCTGACGGGGGGCCCTGCGGCGGCGCCGAGGAAGTGCTCGTCGCGGCGCAACGCGTGGGGCAACCTCTCTTACGCCGACCTCATCACCCGCGCTATCGAGAGCTCCCCGGAGAAGCGCCTCACCCTCTCACAGATCTACGACTGGATGGTCCGCTGCGTGCCCTACTTCAAGGACAAGGGTGACAGCAACAGCTCGGCCGGCTGGAAGGTGAGGGGGGGGTCCTGGGTTCGTGGCGAGACCCACCGCACCGCCCCGACGGGCGGGCTGCGGCGGGGAATGCCGCGGCTTCCTCCGGTGTAGCCGGCCGGGTGCTGCGGAGGGCCGGGCTGGTGGTCGGCCCTTTTCACTGTGCTTGTTTGTTTCTTTCTTTCTTTATTAATGGAGGGAGGGGGTAAGAAAAGTTTTGTCTCTTTCCTGTTGCTGCTTGCAGGCGGTGAGGACTCCTAACTCTGGGAGCAAGGGAAACGCTGGAGCGGAGCTAGCTTCACTCGTGCCCAAACACATAAGCAGGGGAAGAAAAAGAGGAAAAAAAGAAAGGAAAAATATTTGTTATGGTGTGTGTGGTGGTGGTGTGGTTTTTTTTGTTTTGTTTTGGGTTTTTAAGTTAGAGGCGCCCTCGGTGTAACTCGTGCTGGAAATAAGCAGAGTTGCTTTTGTGCAGGGTCAGTCTGAGTCTCAGATCTCAAATACAAAACGACTATTATTTTAGTCTAGAAAGCCCCAGTGGTTTCCCCACGCGTTCCTCAAGGGCAGTAGAGAGAAATTCGGGTCTTGACATTTCTTCATAAAGTTAATCAAAGCGTGGAGCTGGCTGCTCAGCCGCGGGAATGCTTGGTTTGTGATTCTTGCGGTGCCAGTGCATGAGGGCACGGTCTGCAGTCTCTTGTAGCTGAGCATTTTCTGTCCAGCGCTGGGAAGGTTAGCAGCTAAGATTACTACCATTTTAATAAGTAAGAAAACAAAAACCCACCTGTTCCTGAGGCTTGTTTACTCAGCGTGTGCAAAAGCACGTTGCAGGCAGGCAGGGTTTTACTCTCAGTCTAGGAAGGCCTACCAGGAGCCCGTGCTGCACCTAAAGCATATTTGAGGTGACTTTCAGAGCTGCCTTTTTTTTTTTCTTTCCTCCTAATCTTCCACATCCATTTATTAGTGTCTCTTGGACACAGAAATGTCACATACTCGCTGCTATACAGAAATACAGGTGCTGCTTGATGTCGATACTCTTTGCAGAGGGAAATCCCGTCATGGTTCGGTAGCTGCCGAGGGCTGATACTGGCAGCATCTGAGACAGTGTTTTTGAATGGATGGCTGAAGGCGAATTTGCCGGGAAGTTTTATTGTGTTACAGAGAAATTACATTTCTTCTTTCAATTTCTCTAGCTTTGGATCCGGGGATAACTTAGCGTATACAAGTCAGTCAGAAGTACCGTATGGGTGAAACGGAGCATTTCTGGCAGTTTTCATATTAGCAGCCCTGTCTCATATTTTGGTGTGCGAGTAGGACTTGCTGCTAGGATCTGAAGTACAGCTGTGTGATTTTTCCTTTCCAAATGGAGTGTTGTAGAGAAAGCATTTCACTGACAGACTTGTCTCAGGCTGGGGGAAATAGCAAAGTTTATCAGTGGCACAACTAATTCAAGACAAGGCTTTTAAAACACAGTTCCCTTTTATAGCTTTTGCGTCTGTGTTAGGTGTTGAATTTTGGTCTGATCTCACAAGTGCGACATGGAGTATGAGAAAAGGTTACGTCTTCTGATGACAGTCCGTGCCTTTCATAAATTGTTTGGTTTCATGCAGAAGCAGTGGCTGTAGATGTCATCTGCTATGTCAAATGCAGCCTTTTTATCTGATACTTTGAGTTGTCAGTAAATTCTGGATACCTGATTGAAGCAAAGACTTGTCAAACAACTGGGCTGATACTGTTTGGTCTGAATTTGGTGGCAGAACTCCCATTTGTTTCAGCAGACACAGGATCTGGGCCATAACCTGAAGTGCTTATGTTGATTGGTATGCTTATTACAGTCACGATTTTTCTGACAATTTACACTGTTAATTTGATATTGATTTCATTGCTGAGCAGCATTAACTGGTACTTTGAGCTAATTAAAATGTTAGAAACTTGGATCCCTTGAGATTCCTCTGATATAATTTAGTTCAGAAGTTTCTCACAAACCTTTAAGATGACTTTTATCAGGAGATGCAGGCATACTGGTAGCAGAAAACTCAGCCTCCTTAATGACAGTGAGGTGTCTCTGGAAGTTTGGGTAAGGTGTTTGACTGTATTAACGGTGGGGTAATAGAGACATGCTGAAAGGGGCTAAGGAGAGGTCAGGAGCTAATAATTTGCCAGACATCCAAAACAGCAAAATGTAATTCCTTAGCAAGGCTACAGTTTCTTTTAATGTATGCCTGTGCATTCAGAAGAGGACTATTTCAGTTTCTTAGCTGGAACATAAATTAGTTAGTGCAAGAAGCAACACTTAAATAATTTGAGACTCCATCTTAGTCTTCCGATGCTGAAACACATTAGATGTTATTATCATCTTTGTTTCCCTCACAGGTAATGAATATAACTCTTCAGGAACTCGTGTCAGCTTTTCACATCAGATTTTTTCAGATTGCTAGTTACACTGAGATTTTAAATGAACAGAAGACAGTTTTGTATCAGGAAGCTTTTATCTTAATTTAGAATATTTTTACACAGCTAAGTTCATCTTTGAAGGCTGCAGGCCCATTTAACAATGTTGTGCTCTGGCACTGAGTGGGAAAATTGTCACTTTAAACAAAGAGAAGAAAAGAACTTGGTTTTATTATCTTATGTGTTATTATATATGAAATATTAATCTGTTTCTAGTGTGACGTTTCTAGTGAGTGTGCTGTTTCTAGTGAGATGTGCTGAATACAGTAATCCATAAACATAGCTGGCATTATACCCCTCAAAACAATTATTTTAAGAGCTATGAAGTTACAACTATTACTTTTTCCTTTTTTTTTTTTTTTTTTTTTCCTAGGGCATTAAAGCAGAAGTGACTATTTCAGATGTGGTTAGGAAGGCGTATATTGCGTTTCCGCTAATTCAGATAAGGTTTGCCCAATGTACCCCCCAACAATCTCCTTTGTTCCCCCCCTCCCCCTGGCTCCGGTGGGACATCAGTGAACCTAATACTGCCTGACAGCTAACTAGGGCAGTAGTGTGCGGTGCATTGCCGTAGAGCTGGCACACTGTGGGCACTGTCATGTACAACGGGCAGCCAGGTTTGATACAGCCGTGTATACTTTCAAATCACCGGGAAGGGTGTAGATGCATGCTTCAGTATGCAGTCCTGAATACTTACAGGGGATTCGTATTTATTATATTTATACTTATCATCACTGGATGAGGGCAAAGGTATAAGGGTGAGCTGTTTTCACCCTGGTGAAACGCAGTGCCAGGAGGCTGTTGCAGGCACTTCCACAGAGCTTCTCAGTGACTAGATCTACCTGTCTTTCCAAATTCAGATGTCCATTACCCTGTCAATGTCCTGCAGTGTGCTGACTTTAAGAAGCAGGTGGGATTCCCCCCCCCCCCCACATATTTTGGATACAATAACTCCACTGACTAATCTTGAAATAGAAAACTGAAACACTCTTATGTCCATGTATATAGTAGAGGTGCCTGGTTTCACTATATCTTAAGTACTTCCACATCTCTTCCTATAATGTTATTTTGTAATTTCTTGACATTTCTTGACGCACTATCTTGTGAAACAGTCTTTTCTACATGAAGAGTACACTAGGGGGACTATTTTCCTCTTTGTTGAGCAGTATGAATCTGGTCCTTCATACACAGATACCAGCAATTCCCAAATTTAAATGCAGCTGATTTGCTTTGATTCGTTTTTTTGGTATCAGAAGCCTGTTTGTTTTACACCTGTTGCATTCATCTTCCTTGCGAAAGATAAATACAAGCTGCTGGGATATTTATTCGGAAGAGATTTTTGTAGACTTTGTGCGTGGACATTTTATCATTTCTCACTATGTTTTATTAACCAATATGTACCGATGGGCTGCAGTCCCTTCAGCGCAGCAATCGCACGAGTCTCTTCCCCAGTTGTTGAGACTTCAGGAATTTGCCAGCGATGTAGACAGATGTCTAAATCTGTTAGCCAGATGCTGATATGCAAGATGTGTCGGACTTTTTTTATCATCTTTTTGAGAAGGATGTGGGAAGGAAGCAACACCATTGTTCTTCTTTCTCTTTTCCTCGAAGTGGCACGGAACGTCTTTATCAGGAGTGGCAGTGGAAAACTGGAGTTTGCGTCAGTTTCATTTTTTTCTCCGTTGTCTTTTCTTTTTTCAGGCTGTTTTCCAGTTGACTGCTAGCATGAATATTTTTTCAGCCTTCTATTCTACTCTGGTTTGGGTTTTTTTCTAATTTTGAGCTGCCTTGTTCCATCTGTACAGAAGGGTCTGAGTTACAAACTGTAGCCTGATTATTTCAAGTTTTGATCTACACAAGCAAGCACGGGTTTAAGCATGTGAATGGATCCTTGGGGCTTCACTGGGATTACTTGTGTGCTTAACCTTACTGCTTAAGCATCTTACCTGATCAAAGCCTTACTATGTTGTGCTTTAACAAAATACTCGGTAACATTTCTAAGTGAATTTTGTGCTGAGCAACTTGGAGAGGTGTGTGGTTCCAGCCCCGAAGTTGAAACTGCTGGATTAACAAGCTTCTCACATCAAAGAGGAACATACTTTAGTATCAAAGTAACAAATGATTTCTCAAACTTTCCAGTAGAAACCATATGTAGATATTAGCACACATTATTATTTTATGTCTGTAATGTACATCAAAGATCTTGCTTTTTCCCCAGCTCATGCAGGCAGGTGACAGCTATTAGGGGAGAGACAGAGACATGGAATGTATCTCCCAGAATCACTGACTTTGTTTGATTCAGAGTATGACAGTGCGGAGCACCTGTGCTGAAGGGCTTGTTAAATGCAGATACAAACACTTTGCCTTGGTGAATGTCATCAGCTGCAAGGAGTTACAGGCTCTGATAAACTTGACTTTTTACGTGAACAGGAAACCTCCAGTGAATGATGCCAGATAGTATGGCTGTCAGGTGTGAAAAACAGAGGAATCAGTGTTCCTCAGTTCTTTAGAGACAGAAGGTTACCTAAAACAGTCATGCAACATCAGCATTGTCTGAAATTGGTTATTAGTGTCAATATTTAAGCATATTTAAAATAGGAAGCTTGAGAGTCAGAGGTTTGGCTCCCACACTTACCTGTGTGTTTGAAAGTACATGGCTATTGCTAATAAAAATGAAAGCAGTTCAGTGGCTTTCGTATCTGCTGTATTGTACTGGCTTGAACAAACACTGAAGCTATTGAGCTGGGGAAGAGAAGGTCCCCGTGCCTCTGCTCCAGGACATTCTCCCTCTGCATGGTTTTGTCCTTGTAAAGTGAGCAGTGTCTTTAACACTGAAGCCATTTTGTATTCGGGTCATTTTGGTGGTGCTACAGCACTTTGCTGTAATCCTGGGAGATTAGGGGAGGCTGGGCACGTGCTGGTGCATTTAAAAAGGCAAGTGATTAGGGTTAGCCCGGTGGTTTTGTGAAAGCTCTTTGTGCTGACATGGACAAAGTAGAAACCCAGGGTCAGTGGCGTCCCTTACAGAAGGCCGGCATCGATGCGGCTAGTGCAGCTCCCCCAGGCCTCCCTGCAGCTGCAGTGCTGTTTTCAACCACCTCGCACGGTGTGTATGGGGAGAAAAAGTGCGAAATCGCCCCAGAAAATTACAGTGGGGGTGCTGGCTTAGAAGGGGGGCTGAAGGGATTGCCTTGGAAATAAGGGAAAACTGAGGATAACCAGCCAAAGCATTTCTGTAGGTGGCAGCCTCCTGAAGGTGCCCTGCAAGATTTTGGCAGCCAGCTATTTTGCGTGTAAGTATGGAAAATCTTTTGTGAGGATTGTTTCTTATTTGCAGTGCAATTATAGTGGGTCTTAGTGTAGTGGCGGCTTGCCAAGGGAGAAACTGAAAGTGTTTCCTAATGCAGGTTGTTACTTAAACTAAAATCTTTGCACGTTCTTGTTTCTCTCCCGCTTTTTAAAAAGCCTTACTACTCTCTCTGTCACGGAGTATGTGCCCAAGGGCAGGGTTATAAAATGGCAGCGTTAGTTTCTTTTAAAAGGCACGAGGCCCTCTGTGTTTTGAGGCAGACTCTCTTCTGGAGGAGGGCAAGCTCTGAATGTCCTCCTGCCACTGTTTTGTTCCCCTTGCCATCAAAACTGGCGTTGGTTCCCAGCTCGGCACTGGAAAGGGACCACAGGATTGCCAGGTCCTGCAGCACGCAGCAAGCACCCCTGTAAAGATCTGCCTGATACCACAGTGCTTGGGGATCTGCAGGTTTTTTTTGATGTGGCTTTTCTTGGGGCTGACAATGTATGTATAGCACAGTGGTTCAGGAGCAAAATTAAGTGTTCGAGTAATGTGCACAGTCATTCAGTTTTTGGTCATGCTGGCTCAGCGCTCCAAGGGTTATGTGAAGATTATGCTTAACCTTTTATCTGGTCTTTTCCAGTGCTTCTACAAACTTAGACTGTTCTTTTCTGTTACAATTTCCTGAGCATTGCCACACACACAGCTTGTAAATGAGGTGCATTTAGCCAATTTATGGCCTGACATATGTTAATTAACATTAATTACCTGCTTGAATAGTCCATTTAGCACTTATTATTAAAAAGAGGCTTGTCTACAGAAGGGGATTTTCCTTCAGAGTGAGATGTTTTGTTCTAACTTGCTTCAGACAAAGTCAGGATGGGGTATCCTGTGCTTTTCTGCACGGCTGTACCAGTTTCCTGATGTTCCAGTTGTGTGTGTGCGGTACGATTGCAGCACTGACAGGCACCACCTCCTTACCCCTTTGTATCTGACATTTTCTTGACATTGGCTTAGCTTTCCCAAGCAAACCAGCATGTTTCCAAGCTTTTTTTGCTCCTCTGATTGAGGCAGTTGGAGAAAGAGCCATGCTTCTCAGCTTGCCAGGAACTGCAGGAAGACTGGAGGCCTGCGGTGATGTGGTTCCAGCCCCTGTTCAGGATAGAGGAGTAGGAAAAGCTCAAGTGTGCAAGGCTGGAGGGGTTGCATAAGAGTTGCTGGGGCTTACTGTGGTGCCTTGCAGGGAAGACATCCTCAGCTCTGTGTGGCTGAGGATGATGGATCTTGAGGATCCGGCAGCCGTTGAGAACAGGCCAGCGCTGGAATGGAGTATGGTCTTTAACAGCAGTGGGTTATAACCTGTGAGATAAGGGAGTTAACAAGCAGAGAGCACTTGTTCAATCTTCAAATACCAATATAAAAAAAAATAATGCCATTCCTCAGTTTCTTCATACCTCCATTCCTCATTCCTGGCTTGGGAGACTCTAGGGACGTTATGTCCTACTTTACCTTCTCCAGCCGTGTTGTAACACCAGTTGCAACGTGCATGGGGTGCCTGTGTGGGAAATGGAGGGCTGGCTCGTAACTGTGCAGGGCATGTTGCAGATCATAGCTGATTTTTGGTTGGGGATACATGGGGAGTTGATTAGACTACAGGACTGATAAACAGCAATTTTGGGGGAGTGGAAGGTGTTGGGAACAAGTGAATGATTGTGTTAGTGCTCTGCCTCATCCCAGTGATAAAGTAGCAAGAGAGCTGCCATTCAGTGGGGCTGGAGAAGAGCACTGCTGTGTCGTTATTGCTTTCCACCAGAGTTGTTCCTCCTGATGCTGCACCTAGCCATCCTGTCTGAGGGGGGTCAGTCTTTCCCTATAAAGCCAGAGTCCTTTCTATGGGCCACCCCCTTTGCACCTTTGCTCAAGGACTGGTATGCGCTTAATGCTGATTTGCAGGGAATCTGAGTCAGGTCAGGAGTTAACAGCATTGGTGTCTTGTTAATAACTGGCGTACGTGTGCTCCCTGGACTTTGTTTGTTGGGCAGTTTTCTTTATCTGTACACTGGTACCTGTTAAAAATGAAGGCTATATAAATACTTCTACTGATATAAAACACCTTTGTAAGATTTCACTGAAATCTTGCTGAATCCCCTTTCTGGGGATTTGTACTGGTAAGGAAATACCTTCTGAAAATCTGTTCTTATAACAGACTTGTGCTAATGAATTGAATGGATTGCTTGCTCGGTCGCAATATGCTATGTACTTAAATGAAATGTTGGGTTCTCACCTGCCCATGTTTATTTGGCAAGGTATTCTTTTGCTTTTCTTTATTATTTTTCCCCTGCTGGTGAGGTTGCCACTTGCTACGTGTGAAGGGACATGTGCAGGAGGTGCACACTGGAACAGGAGGGCGGGGGCAGGCGATGGCCCATGGCTGGAGGGCTGGAGAAAGACCCACTTGAAGTGAGGAGGAGGGTGTGCAGCACCGCTAGCTTGTTGTCAGGGCCTCTGCAGCTTGTGCTTCCAGGTCTCCTGCAGAGTGCTGCTGCCAGTGCTGGGAGCAGGAGGCTGCTGGTGCTGGGGCTCTGCCCGCGCAGCCTCTGGCTGCTGCACACCTGAATGTTGCTGGCACTGGTCGGGCGCGTTTCCGCGGGGTGAGTCACTGCATCACGCCACTTCTGCATCCCTTGACACACTGCCCATGCTGAGGTGAAGGGTGGGTCCGTGCTGACGTCTCCATGCCAAAATCCTATTGAGAGCTCAGGAATGAGGGCAGGAGTGCTGGCAAAAGTGCCCTTTTCCACCTTTGACACCTAGCTCTGAGGCTGCTTTCACACTTGGTGCCGCCGTCTGCCTGGAGGCTGCTCCTAAGGCAGCCTTGCAGTGCCTTCAGGCCAGCCTGCCTGCCTACCCCTCCCTTTCTGAGACTCTGCTCTCCACAGGGACCAGCAGCCGAAGTGGGCACACCCGGGATTGCGGCCAGTGGGTGGGATCCTAGGAAAAAGTTTTCAGTCCTAGGAAAAAGTTTTTAGTAGGTCTGCTGTCTCCTATACCACGTGAGCAGGAAAGGGCAGGTCAGGCTGCTTGCCAGCGCTTGAACAGGAAGGTAACGTGTGCTTATCCTGACCCCAGAGGAGTGGGAGGCAGCAGATAAGTTTGGAAGGCTGATGAGGACCGACAGCGGGCTGCTGGGGGTGGACAGATAGAGGAGCCCCCAAACACGTCGGCACATGTATGCTTGGGCTTCACTTTGTCTCCTGGCTGCTGCAACTGCTCCATTCGGAGTGGGAATGGAAACTGGTTTGTGTGAATGCAGCCTGAGCATGATGGTGCAGCTTTCATGGGTAGGTGAAGAGAGCAAGATTTGACTCTCGTCCCTGCTAAATACCATGCTATGTTAAAGCAGCAGTGGGGCTCTCCTGTGGTGCTGCAGCAGCATGCATTTGCATTAGTGTAACTAAAACTCAAGCCGGCAATGCTTGAAATCCTGATTGCAGCTCAGCCTGAACTCCCTGTGAGTACTGTGCATGCAACACGTTAGTAACAGTGTTGCACTTAAGTAAACAAAGCTTTGTTTAAAAATGTATTAATTGCCTAATAATACTCTATTGCAAACTGCTCTCCTAGTCTAGACAGCCAGCACCTCTGACATTGGAGATCTTTTGCCCTTATAACTTAGTGTTTTTTTTCATGCTGTATTATATTGTTTTCTACACTTTTTCCCAAATATGATGCAGAAGAATAGATATATTATCCTAAAGAAATCATTTTAGGACAGTGGGCCATATTCCAGGGCCGTATTTGTTTTATCTAGAATGTGGACTGAATTATCTTGATATATACTCCAGTTAGGCGTCAGTGCTCTTAAAACCTGCTGGATTTGTTGGTTTTATTTTTTTTCTTCTCTGTGTGCTAGCTCTTCAAGCAGCTATTTCAGGTCTCTGAAGACATGTCATAACCAAAGTTAGCCCCACTTTTTCAGATGAAATTTGCAGTGTAAACATACCTTTAAATACGAGACTTAATCCAGATCAAAAGATTCTGACTTTACAGGTATTTGTGGAGTTGGGCTGGGATCCTCTATCTTGTGTAAATATATTTGCTCGTACTTCATGGAGGATTTATCAGTTTTATATATAAAGTTCTAGATATGCTTGGTACATAAAATTTGGTGTCTGATAAGTGTGAATGGCACTCAACAAAGAATGTCTTTTTGTGATACTCTTGCAGGCTCCTGCATTATCACCTTTTAGCTGATTGGTTTTGTGCTGAGAGCAGTGATGTGGTTTCCTGAAACCTGTAACCTACTGTGTGTTCTGCAAAACTGCTCTGGACCTTCACTCATTTTCAGAGAATGATTTTTGTCCAGGAATTCATAGGAGAAGGTGACAGTTCAAGTTGTGTCCTGAGATGCTTGTAAGCTGAGACAGGTAAAGCTGCTGTCCCTGGTTTTGTGCAACACGATCTGTTGTGTTTGAAAGTTTCACCGTATGGGGGAACTCAAAACCATTTGTTTGAGATGTCAGGTTTCAGAGTGAATGGTGCTTCTTTAAGTATTCATCAAGATCTACAATGGAGGCTGCTAGTCCTGCCACGCCTTTGTTGGAGAACAACTTTGGCACCAAGAATGGTGCTGCCACTGAGGAGCTATAAAATCTCAGAAGCATTTTGTGAATCTTGTTCAAGCAGCTTCTGCTTTTGTGTAGCTTGAGCCCAGCATATATATGTGGCCCAGATAAATGGGACACATCTAAAATCTTTGTTTTGCAAATGGAAGCCATATCAGAATTCTACATAGATTGGGCCAGAGGTTTCCAGCCTAGTTTGTGCAGTGGCTAAAAGCCTCAACCCAGCATTATTATTTTCATCATAATGTTGACAGTGTGATTTTTCACTTCCCATAGCATGTTTAGATTTATTTCTTGCCCCATTGCTTTTAAAGCCTGGCTCATGCATGGTGAAAATACTTCTGGTTGAAATGTTCTAACGGTTTGCACACTCGGAGTAGGAGAGAAATCTTTTGTTGGGAGCTGTTTTTTATGAAGCTTTGGAGAATGGAACCATGTGCTTAAGAAGGTATTTTAAAATTGATAGGAAAGTGTGTAGGCCATAAGGTAGTGGCATACAGGGCTGGGAGGGGGAAGGGTTCTGTGAACTAGCAGTAGAGAGTAAATCAACCTCATGTATGTTCATAGACATCTGATGTCTACTGGGCCTACTGGGGTAGCTTGGAGCAGGTGGAAGCAGCATACTGTTTACCTAATTAGAAACATAAATAAAATCTTTCCAACATTTTTCTCAATTAAAATGCATTTGAAGCATATGTCAGGCTTCTCACATCCAGGAAAGATCTCTAAAACCCTGCCGTTCTTTAGGGAGGCTGTTTCTAGCCCACCTTCTTCAAGGCTTTGACAGGTAAAGAGTCATCACGGTTGGAGTGGGATGTGCATTAGCAGTTGGAGATGTTGGGGTTCTTCCTGAGTGCACCTGCACTCCTCTTCAATCAGTGGGAAAAGGTCTGTCATTTGAGGCAGTAAGCCAGAAAATGATCATGGTTGAAATCATTGAAGATAGGATTTCACCTCTGTGTATATACTGAGAAGTCAGTGATGGTGGGGAGCTACACAGGCCTGGGCTGCTACATAGTCAGAGCAGCTCTGTATCTCCAGTGTATTTTAGACGTTGAGGAGACAAAGATGATGCTAATTGCAAGAGAAACTACTTAACTGCTTTGTATTATGTGTGAAATGAAGAGGGAATAACACTGACTGAATGACCTATTTTGACTTTCTCAGTATAATATGTTTAAAGTTTTAGTCTCTTTCTGGATAGTGAATTATAATTTTATCAAATCCTGCTGGAAATGAGTATGTTGCTGGGCAAAGTATTTTATCCTCACAATTTTAACTGCAGACTTTGCTCTTGCCTCTTGACTTGGTGGCGGGAGTTTTCTCTTTCGTCTGGAAAGGTCTTCTGCTACGCAATGCAATGACAGCAGGGGGTTTTAATACAAAATAGGGACCTGTCAGGAAGAGTATAAAATAGGGCACTGAAGGAGTCTAACTTAGAAGGAGAAAAGGCATAAATCTCCATCTCTCTCTGATGACAGGAGGCCAAAGTACAGCAGAAATGTTTCCCTTCTTGTAAAATGCTGGTCCTGATACCAGAGAAGTTGTTCTCTTAAAGGCACAATCATGTCTAGCCTCCTTACAAGTTTTTCAACTTTATTTTCGATACATAACTGAATTGTACATAAGGGGATTCTTAGACAACGAAGCGGCTCCGTTAGGGTCCTCTCTTGCTTATTGTGCTGTTACAGAAATTGTTTGCTGTTTTGGACCTGTGTCAGGCAGAATAATACTGAGTAAGTCCCAGATGAATGTGGGTGGTGAAAGGAGAAAAATAACTTCAGATAAAAGAGGGGTATTATCAACTGAGCAGCCAGTGTTGATCCCATGGTGTTGAAAAATTGAAGCAGGAAAAATAGGCTTTTTAAAAAAAAAAAAAAAAAAAAAAGTTGGAAAATCTAAGCTGAAAAATCTGTTCTGGGCAGAGTTTAGTACCCTACTTAAACCCACAGCAAACTGGCATTGGTGCAGCAGCACTGCGAAGTATTGTACAAACAAGCCTTCAAAACCTGCAAGGATCCTCAGATTCTTTGTCCATTTAGGAGAACATGGCCTGTAGTGTCTCTTGCAGCTGCTGGATCCAAGAGTATAAATAGTGAAAGGAACACTGATTTGGCCAGGATAAAATGTTCACTTTGGGTTTTTCCAACAGCTGTGTCAGGACTTAACCTTGGCAGAAGCTTCTCATGTGTTGTTTTTTTATTGAAACTTGTACTGAGCATGTGGAATGTTCTCTAACTGAAGAAATAGTTTGCTTGAACAGTGTGATAGCAGTTGTTTGAAAAATTATGTATTTCCTTCGATTGTGGTTGAATCATGCCATCTTACTACATGTATCCAGTCTAGAGTGCCTGGTTTCTGGTTTGATATTTTTGTGGATTTTTTTTTTATAATTAATTAGAAAAAGCTTTATTTTTTTAAAGAAAGCTCTGCATGGGCTGAGAGGTTGGCAGTTTCCTTATTTTCTGCAGGAAACTGTATCAGGTGTCGAGCACCAGTTCTTCCAGGTGCTTATGAGCATGTGGGGACCAGCAGCTTTCTCCCAAGAAGCACCAGGATACAGTGGGTGGGTTTGAGCAGTGCCCTTTTCCAGAACCAGACTGGGAATAGGAAAGTTGTGTTTAGCATGGCTTGACCATTAATCCAGCAAATTGCTGCAGTTTCTCTGGATAGTTCTCACTGTTCAGTGAAGTGCTGAGCAGAAGTGCTAAGTGAGTGTACTTCATTTACACAAAAATTTACACCAAAAAGAAGTGTTTCAAGCCAAGTGCTCTAGAAGTACAAAATGTCAGAAATAAAGTTACCTCTAACACTTGAAATGACTTCTAATGCTGGCTATGATGCTGTCGTTAGTAATGAGCTCACTCAGTCTAACCACCCCCAGTCACCTTGTTGGGCTGGATGCTTCAAGAGGTGTTCAGGGTTTCAGCTCATCCCTGTGACAACCCCTATGTGTGCCTGTGCCATGTTTGTTGCACTCAGGTCTTGAATAAAGAAATACACCCTTCCTGGTGTGCTCCTCTGTCACTCATTTCCCCAGTGTCTGTGGGTTTCCCCAGTAAGAACCCTTCCAGCCCTGCATCCTCTTCTCCCCCCACCCCTCAAGCTCCTTGCTCCCCTGTGGCCTTCCATCCCAGTCTCCTTCCCTGCCATTCCCAGTCGTGCTCCATCTGCATCTCTTCTTCCTTTTCCTGTGATCTCCCACCCCTCTGCCCACCTTTCCTGGTTTTCATATTTGCTCTGCTTGTCCAGCTTGTCTGTTTTGGTTTTTTTATTGCTTTTTTTTGTTTTGTTTGGTTTGTTTCTTTTGGTGTCCAGCTCCCCATTCCACATTTCTCCCCTGCCCCAGGATTCCTTATTTCCCTGTCTTGTCAGGCCACTAATCCTGTTTCTAATCCCAGTTTCAGTTCAGGTTTGCAAAGCTGTTAGTGATGAGGAACAGGGTTTTATAGTAGGACGTGTTGGACAATACGAAGTGTAGGTGGGGCTCACACTACCACCTGTAATTTTGAACGCTGTTTATTTTTTTTACTAATCCACCCTTAGGTAAGCAGTCCCGGTGCTGTCAGTGTACAAATCCTTAGTCATTTGGGTAGTCCTGTTCCATCTGCTGATGCTGTATACTGAGGGGTTGCTCATTTGTGTGAGAGATGGAGGATCCAGCCTAAGGGAGACCTCAGTCTCTATTTTTGCGTGGTCTGAACTGGACAGCAAACAGTGCCTGAGATTATACAGTTCACAGAGGTGTACTGCTCGGCTGTCCCTGAAATATTTAAAGTTATATGTAGTAATTGCTCTTATTTCCGAAAAAGGGGCTGTTCTTTCCTTCATTATTGGCGAGAAGAGAGAAAACATACAGGTTCCTCACTGATAACATGTAAGACATGAAAGCATACATTCCATATAGAACATAGCATGTTCTGCAGCCTCTAGTAGGTGCCCTCCGACTTGGTGTATTTAGACTTGAAAATAAAAAGAGACTTTTCCTCACATAGCACCATGTTTTTCTTGTATCTTATGTCTTTGCCGCTAATGTTATTCCTGGTCTTTAATGCTTTTGGTAGATGCCTCTGCTTCTAGTTGAGAAGCTGATCACAGGCCTTTTGTTATCAGAATTAGACTGAGAAGCTCATACTGAATTATTGCTTAAATTTTCAAGGTGGTGCCTTGGAGTGCAGGAGGATGGAAACCTTAGCTGCTTTCGCTGCGTGTGACTTAGTGTCTGTCATAGTAGGCAGCTTCCAATGGACTTGGTGCTAGATAGAGTAATTTAATGGTGTGAATAACCTTAGACTGACTTTTTAAAGAGCTTATGCATAGCGTGTGCAGTTGACGAGTCCCTTGTTTCCTTAGTTATGAAGTTCAGCCCTTTAATCAAGTAACAGGGTGGCCTGTCGTCTTCCTGTGGCAATAAAATACATGCAAACATGCATTGCAACGGACAGTGCAAAGGCAAATCTAGCATGTCCTGCTTCCTCTCCTGCAAGATGGATCTGCGGGTTATTCTCCACCATTGCTCCCCAAGCCATTTCAGCAGCTTGGTTGGCTGAGGGGTTCACTGGGAGGGTCTGATGCCTGTCAGGTACTGCACTTTGGCTTCCCAGGCTAGTGATCACAGCTGTTGAGTCACAGGTCTCTGAGTCGCAATGTGTGGGGTTTTTCTGATGGTTGTGGTGACCTTGGGGGAGAAATTAGACTGGATGTAATGTTGCCAAGAATTGGAGACGCCTCTGCCATTGAGCTGGTGCACAATGCCGAATCAATTACAAGCATTGGCAGGGTTTTGCTTTAGGGGAATCTCGCAGCTACATCACAGTCTTGTTATTAGTAGATCATTGTTAATTGGGTTTAACACAGAGCCAGATATTTGGAGGGAGGAGGGACCTTACATAGTTGGTTTCTGTGAAGTATTTTCCCTATATGCAGCGTTGTTGCAATAGATACCCTGGCACTGTATCTTACTTTTGCTTTGGGGAAATCTTTATTGGCTCCTGTGTGGAAATGCATGTTTGGTATAGAATTGTCATCCTGAGGTGAGGAATGCAGTGTGGAGCTCCAACCTTCTCCAGAGTTGGTGATGACAACTTAAGCTCTCTGCGGGGAGTTTTTGTGACTTTCTTGTGATGTACTGAATCACGATAAGGGGACTGGTCCCTTCTGTAACTTGCTGATGTGATGTAGGCCCTTGTGAGCTTTTTCAGAGGGGCTTCCTTGTGACCCCCTGATTTCTTACATGCAGTCTCTGGTTTAAATCCAGGTAGTGGCCTCTCCCACACTGTTGCTGTACAGTGGCATGGAGCAGTCATGTCACAATGTACTCAGCAGCTTTCACAGGTTATGAATGTGCCTCTTCACAGGAGGATGCCAGGACCCCATTTCACCAGTGCAAGTGTTGAGCCGCATGGTTTCATTCTGTGAGATCTGATCAGGCTTAGGGCTGCCTCCTTCTTTGGCTTTTCAGCTTGGTGCCAGCACAATGTGGTGTGCTTGTAGGCCTGAGCAGCTCAAGCCTCATGTGGTTGCCAAAGTTACCAGGAGTCCTCTGTGGAAATGCAGCCCCTCTAATTTAGTCTGTCCATTGTTTACTGTGTTTGTAATTGACTGTCAAAGTGTTGAATTTAATTCAAGTGCTGGTAGGGTTTTCTTCAAAATGCTATGTAGCATTAAGCCAGTTAGGAGTTACAAATGTAAACGTGTTGACACAAAAAACGAGGAATGCATGAAAGCTGGCATTGCCTAAGGAGCAAAAGCAGTGTGATTATATGCTAGAGGGACACTGAAAATGTAGGTTGCTGGAGGGTGCCTCCAGAAGTAAATCCCAACCAGAAGTGCTTGCAGCCCGTTACTTGTAATGCACTATGTCTGCTGTGGCTGCTGAAGTGGCATGGGGGAGAGGGCTCAGGAGTCTGTGGGCTTCCTCGTGGAGTTCGATAGGAAAGTTTGAAATGCCAGAGGGAAGTGTCAGCTGTATCCAAATGGGTCCTTGTAGATTTTCCTGGGCTGTAGCAACATAGCTGGCAACTGGGTGACTTCTGATGCTCATGTTTCATAACTGACAGCTAGGCATTTTTCATGAGCTGTCTCATTTTGGGTTGTGAGTGCGGGCACACACACATGCACACCCCTCACACACCCCCCGCACACCCCCCCCAGCACATTGTTTACTTCCTCTGTAAGTTCTGGGACATTCAGTACTAAGGAGCATGATATGCTTGCATAAACACCCCAGCCAGATTTATCTCTCAAGCCTATCTTTCTTACCCATCTTGGAAAGTGATTAGTCTGCAGCACACATTTTGTTCTTTGATCGCAGGGCATTATTCTGTAATCATTTCCAGTTTTGCAGAGCTGTAGCACTGGCTTGATGGAGTATTTCTGTCATGTAGCCAGTGCTGTTGGCTGAAGCTGTAGCTGCGTAACGTGGAGGGAGCAGCTCTATGTGACTGTAAAACTGGTTTTCTTTTTACATTATACACTTTTTGTGCATTCAGAAAAAATCGTATGCACATATTTAACGTGCAGGTTAAGTGTCTGCAGCAATACATGCTGGGGGCTACTTTGTAGGTTTTCAAAACAGTGTCAGTATTGCAGTGTGCTGGCTGCCAGCTGAGGTTTTCCTATGCATTAGTAGAGGCTGGAGGTGTTCTAGTAACTTTTGTTTTCCATGCTGCACATCATGTATTGAAGCCTACACCAGTTAGAAATTGGTAGTTACAAGAGCCTGTACACACCACACCATCTGAGGGAAACAAAGTGAAGAGATTGAAGGTGAATCAGAAGGTCTGTCCTGACTGTATTGCACTGAGACATTTCCATGTGTGCTTTGTGGGTTTTGTTTGTTTTCCACATTTTCCAGCAGTGTGTAGAGAAAGCAGGTGGGAGGGGTAACAGCCCTGAGTTAACGTGCCGTAGGTTGAGATGAGGCTATCAAGCCGCATTTCATTGGATGCAAGTGTCCAGGCAGTAAGTCACCACTTCTTGCAGTAAAAAGGTACAAGAAATAGGTAGGGGAAAAAAAAAAAAGAAAACCGTGTGACTTTGGCTTCTGACACATTGCTAAGTGGTTTTTTTTCTGCAATGTATGTGCACCATTCTGCAAAAAAAGTTTTTAATGGACTTCAAATTCGGTGGGTCTGCACCAGTCACCCATGCCAATGAGTGTCTTGTTCCAAAGAGTCTCAGAGATCTACACACCATGTCAGACAAAATACTTTCATGTCACCTTATGAGAAACCAAAGCCCGTAGCTAAAAGGTAGAAGCCACAACACTGATGTGCTATGTGCAAAGATGAAGGAACACTGACCGCATTGCAGGTGCTGAGTGTTTGTTAAATGAGACGTCTGGAGGATCCCATGCCGGAAGTCAGGACAAAAGAATCTTCCAACAGCCTTCCCTGTTAGTCTGATTGGAGGGCAGGGCAAAGGAGAGGGGTTTCCTTTGACTGCAAACCCAGCAGTTGCTTTAAATGAGCAGGTGTCAGAAGAGTACCCTGCTCTGCCTCAGAGACCTGAGAGCACCAGGCCTGGAGGAACACCAGCCTCAAGTCTCCAGCAGTGGGCTTTGGAGCAGGAAGAAGAGGCAGCACAGACAAGTAGCAACATGGTATTTTTTCTTTAAACGCCTGTCCCCTGGTGTACCGGTGTATAGAGCTATCTAGAGCGTCTTGATCACGCATTTCACTTCTCCCTCCTAGAAGTGCAAATTTCGGTAAAGTCCTCATGTAAGTTCCTTAATTATAAGCAAAGGGGAACTTAAAAACAAGGAGAAGGAAGACTAAGGCTTTTGTGAAACTTCAGCTGTTTAGGAAAACTTCAAACTGTGCTAGGAAGCAAAAGGTTCAGAGTATTCATATTCATGGAGGTATCCACTGCTTGGTTGGGCCCCACCCCAGAACTAAGGTAGCTGACCTGTGGTTGTTGGAGGGGAACATCGCACTTGGGATTGTGAATTTGCACCATCTCCACTCAAGCAGGACAGGGCCCTTGGTTAGGCTGTGTTTGAGGAAGGTGCCAGGTAAATAACATTTTTCTGTGGTTGTAAATTAGTGGCAATGGCTGTCTTAGGAACAGACAACTTTTCTTGGCATCTGAGAAAGACCAAAATTTCACTAACCACTTGCCAGCCACTTCCCGTACTCTGCATTCTCCTGAAAGCAAATGGAGCCACTGGTCATACGGTGTGATTTCAGTCATGCAGCCAACTTTAAGCACTGATACATGTGTGGAAGCAGTTCCACACAGGAGTTAGACCGGAGTGCTGTGCTGCCAGAATGCCCTGTGCCCACAGCTGGGACTTGCTAGGGTGGGTTGTGGCTCAGCCTCAGGAACTGAATAATTTGTATTCAGTGTCCTTCGGAGTAAACTTCCTCTTGCTGCGCTTGGATGTGTGCCGCAGGGTCATGGAGTCCTGGTTCAGCATCACTCACCCTAAACTCTTTATCACTGCAAAATAGTTTGTAACACTTGTATTTGTTCTCCTTTAACAGCAAAAGATGAACCCCCTTAATACTTGCTGTTTACGTTGCTGTTTATACAGAGAGCGGCTGCAACATGAAGATTCTTAAGGGTTCAGTACAAAAGAGCTTCACACTCAAAACTTGAGGCCACATCCCGTAAGGCTGAAAGGAGCCTTTGCCTCAGTATGGGTTAATTATTCGTTAATAACTGTCTGAGTAGGCAGGAAGGTCATGGACAAGGCTCAACTATGTCCAGAGTAACATTTCTGAGAGGAGGGGTTTTACTTAGCCCATGATAAGAGTCATAGTTAATGTCATGCTCAAGTTATGAATCATGCAAAAACTTGGTGAGGAAAAGAAGTTTTGAGCTTGAGCATATTCAGTTACTAAAGAATATGTGCACAGACAGTACGGACCTCTTAAGTGAGGTTTTGGATGAAGACCAGATGCTGGGAACATCTGTCTGAACACCCTGACCACTTGCTGGATGGGTGCAGCAGAGAGCTGCTGCTTTGGAGCTTACCTAAAAACTTTGTGTGGCTGAGGAGGTGGAGGTGTCCATTCCTGTGTACAGCCTTCTCAGTTCTGTAGCTGCAGTGTTAATACTTCTAAGTCTACACTTACCTGACGTAAGGGTGGGTGGAAACAAGATGTGTTTGCTTGAAGGAAGAAGACCCTTTGCCAAGCTGGACGGGTGAATTCGGGAGGTGCTGCTGTGGGTTTCAGAGCAGAGGAGCCACTGGCTTCTTGTCATGCATAACATTAGTGGAGATCCCCTGAACCATGAAATGTCACAGAAAAATGGAAAAGCCTGTTAAATTCCGCGCTACCATTTATCCTCTTCTAGCTCAGCCAAAAAGCATGTTTGTCCTCCTTCAGTCAAGGAGTTTGTTCGTAGACAGAAGAAGATCTAGTACTACTAAGCATAGCTGTTGTGCAACTGCATAGTTTTTGACCGCGATAGCTGCAGTTGGCTCAGACCTTTACAGAGGTCTTGTTCTGTGCAAGCCCCAGTAAGATTTGTGGTAAGTCCGGCAGAGACTTGAGCTGACACTGGTGGTATCTGAGGGAAGAGCAGATGACAGGCAGCTCCCCTCCACTGCCGTTCCCCTGGCTCATTGCTGACCTTCAGTCCTTTCTTTTCACTAAACTCAGGCATCAGAGAGCAGGTCTTGTTTATAGATTGCCCACAAGGGAAACTGGACAATAAATCCTGAGCTTCTAACTAAGCTAATGTTTTATTTCTTTATTTCATGTTGGAGGTTGGTTCTTGGTGCAGTCTTGAAAGCAGCTCCTGTGCAACATAGGACTGGGCTTGGAGAGAGGAAATAAAATCAGAAATGAGAGAAGCTATTTTAATCATAAATAGCTGTGGTAGGAAGGTAGATGTTTACATGTGCAGTAGTACAGTACCTACTGTGTGTATTTTAAGAGAACCTGAGAATAGCAGCTGTGCTGAAATACTTAACAGCGAAACACTTGACAGTAAAGTCAAATATAGTTTAGGTTAAAAAAAAAAGGGGTGGGGGGGAAAGCTGCTGAGGAGGGTGGATTTGTATTGTGAAGCCTGTTGGTGTTATCTCTGCCATGCGGCACAGAACAGCCTGTGACTGGGGCGCTTGTTTGTGAACATGCAGTTCCCGTAATGGGATACGTCCCGGGCCTATCAGTGTGGAATTGTGCCTGGGTAGATGCTCCCCCGCCTCCCAAGTTTACCCAAGAACTGCAGGAGGCTGACAGCTTTATTTCTCCAGAGGCTGCCTTTTCTGAAGCTTCACTGGTTTTGCAGCTGTGGTGGACCTGTTGAGTTTTAGATCCATAGAGCTCTGAAAGCAGCAAAGCTGCAGGCACTAAAACCAGAGCCCTAGCTAATATGCCGAGGTCAGAAGGATCAAAACCTAAATTAAACTTGTCCCTGAGATTTGGCTCTGAGTCACAAATTCAGGAAGTCGTACATGAAAATCAGTCTGGGCACTGTTTCTTTCTTTAGAGTTCTTTGGCTAAAAATAATATCTTGCGCTATAGTTATAAATAATATGTGCGCTTTTTTTTCTTCCCCCATCTAATTAAATTGTTACTCTTGCCGCAATGAAAGGAAAGGGAGAAGATAATAACACGAATCTGGTTGAACAAGTATGTAGCTTGCAGGTTTCAGCTAGAGTGTTTGCAGCTGCAGCGATGCTGAACCTTACGCTAATGCATTTAATTGTCAAAATGAAAAGAGGGTGCTCTGAGAGATCGGCAGTGGTTCCTGTGTGTCCATCATTTGGGAAACCCTCTTGAAAGCTCACTCAAAGTGAGTTTTCCCTGTTCTGTCAAAATCGAGGGGGGAAAAGGGATTTTTATCTTACGATTTTTTTCTTTTTTTTTTTTTTTTTTTCCCCCTCTCCAGGGTAGTGCAGTATTTTCTGTAAAATTGTGGTTGAAACATACAGTAAGATGTTTTGATGGACTCTGGTGTCTTATTAAAATGGCAAGCAGTGGCCATGGATATCTCTGCCATTATAAAAGGTGGCTCTTGGCATGTTTGCTGCAGGTGAGCAGTGGATGAAGTTGGAAGAATGAATTGTTCTGCATTGTGATCATGGCAGCAGGATGCTATTGGAAAGCCACATGGGCAACTTGGCCATGGCTGTTTGCCTGCTGAACAGTAACGCAGGCAGCCGTGGTGCTCGTCACACCCATTGGTGCTTCTGTGTTAGCACCCAGAAAAGTTGTGTGTGTCCTGCTGCTGGGATTTGACAGTGGCTGCTGGAGCCTTTAGCAAAGGCGGGGGTTTGAGGTGGATCTCAGAGGCCATTGGAGAGGCCATTTAACACAGCAGGGCTCCTGGGAGAATGTTGTTAATGGTCAGTGAAAGCAGTAATTCCAGAGGCCTAAAGGGATAAAGACAGGCAATAACATGGCTGCCAATCTTTAAGCCTAATCATGACATGTTTCAGGTGGTAAGAAGGGTATTTTTCTCAAATTGAGGCCATGGTGGGGGAAAAGAAGGGTCCAAAGAAGCAGGGTGCTGCAGTGGAGCATTGCCTGCATGGGCAGTAAAGCTGGGCACAGGCTCCCAGTTTTTATTGCATTGAGATTCACTGTCGCTTAACAAAAAAAAGTGTTGAGGCAGCTGCGTTGTTTCACTGGCGGTGATGCAATGCCGGTGACACCCAGGACGGGAGGGACCAGTGTGCTCAGTGACAGCACGGCATGTACAGCATGTCAGCTGAGCAGCACCCCACCAGCCGGCAGCTTTGGCCAGTGCTGGCGCTTCAGCTAGGGCTGCATTCCCCAGCCCGTATTTATACACAACAGCTGGAAGCATGGTTTAGAAGTAATGCATAGTTACCACACGTGTACGATTTCCAAAACACCCCGTTTGCCCCTCCTATTTGCTGTGCTTTGAGGAGTTTAAGGCTTCTCAAAAATTATTATAATGCAGATGAGGCATTTACTGATTTCTCATTCACTTGTCAACTGCTCTGCAAGAATGAAAATCTCACAGGAAATGCCATATTCTGATAAGGTTGTAAACAGAAAGCAGAAATCTTAGTGTACATTTCAACTACATTGTCCTGAAGTCGTCTGCTACCCTCTGGAAACTAGTGATGGCACAGGCAAAAATGAACACTGTAATGTTAAAATGAAAGACCCGAAAAGAAGAAACTTAAGCATTTTTTAAAGGGAAAAAAAAATAAATTAAAAGGGGCGAGGGGGGAAGCTGGTGAGTAAGCGTGTGTGTTTGTTTAAAGAGTCGAATGGGTAGCAGATACTTTTCCATGTGTTTGGAAAATACGAGTTGGCTTTTGCAATAGCATTTTATGGGAAAAAAGATCAAGGGTTCAGGAGCTGAAATACTTATTCATAAAATGTACGGAGCAAAGACAAGCTACTTGTTGTGCTTCTGCCTGTTTGCTGTAAGTCCAATCTAGCTGAATCATTTCTAGGAATGGAGTGGGTAACTGGATTTCCTGTTTCCTCTCTGTCCTTGTCTTCTCTCCTGAATGGCTGCTGCTGATTAGTACTGGTTGTACTGAGCTTTATGTGGGGGGTGTATGTGCCTGTCCACTTGATTGCTAAAGCTTTTACCGCCTTGAGATCTAAGCACAATCCACTTGAAACTGGATTAAAACCGCCAACTCGTTTTACAGAGGCTTTTTGACAGCTGTCGGGCAGCAAGCAGAAGCTGTCCTGGGTGGGATTTCGATCCGATGCTGGGACAATGAAAAGCCCTTCCCTATCTGGTCCCATTGCCACACTCTGTGTGTGGTTTCTGACAAAAGCAAACCCAACCCAAGCATTTCCCCCGATGTCTGAGGTCTTCCGAAAGGCTGGAGCCGTACGGTCTGCTGCATGAAGCTAAGGTATGCCGCAGGTGTAGCACTTGTTAGTTGGGTAAATGCGAACTTTCATTTATATCTCAGGAAGTTTGGGGTTGGGCTTTAGGGCTCCTCATCTGCAGGTTTGGATTGGCTGCTTCCCCCACCCCCCGCGCTGCCCGACGGTTTGAGCGCTGCTCAGCTGCCTGGGGCGTGAGGCTGGGTCAGTGCAGCAACCTGCCACGCCGTCCCGCGCCTGGCGTTGTTTGATCTTACGCCTTCCCAGCTTGTCTTAAATGCTGCCATGTGCCTGAAGTTGGTACGGCTCAGCGAGGCTGTGCTGCAGAGGGGCACAGTGCGTTTTTCACCCCTTTCTTTTCACGAAGTGTAATCGGAGAGGGAATTGAAATGCGTGAGCCCGTGTGCTTTCCGTGGGTTTCAGGAGGGGTTAATGCCGCATCTGAGGACTGAAGTTTGTCCATCTGTCAGGATGCAAAGGGGCTGGGCTGGTGCAGTGCAGGCTGAATTGGGCTTGGTTTGGTTAGAAAAGGCAGCCTCGGTTATATTGGTGATGAATATAAGCCCATTTGAGTGTTAGCTACTGAATTTTGGTATGTAGTATTTTTGAAATCTGGTTCTGAAAGAGGCACAGTTTGGAGCTTGTGGTCTTTTATTCCCAAAAGAGGAAGGAGTTTTTCAAATGGTGGTCTTGGTCCAAAGTGCAAATTGTTTTTTAGCAGCAAACAAAGGAGCTTTTAAGAAGGAAAAGGTTCTTGGTGAAACTGTCACCTCTGCATTGTGCAGTTACCCTGTCTTTAACAAATGGCTTTGGAGGGCTAACAAAGCTCTCTAAAAGCAATTTGTTTACCTGAACAAAGCCTGTGTGAAAATGCCATGACTGAAGGGACTCAAAACCTTCTAATGGTTTTGTGGGGAGGAAAAAAAGGGGTTTTTTGTTGTTACTGTTTTTAATCCTTAAACGTGATTCCCCTTGCCCCTGGCTTTTCTAGCTCTGTGCCCATTTGTGTGTGTGCTTGTGTGGTTATCAGCCCAAATGTGGTTCCAGGTCCCTTGGGGCAGCTGCCTTGCCTTGCCTTGCCTTATGGCTCTGAAAGGGCTCTGCACAGCCAAAAAGATCCTGGTGATTTACAGTTACCACCCTGTTTTTTATTGCATGCCTCTCACAGGCTCCTCTGCTGAGACGATGCTGTGCCAGATAAAAGACTTTTCTGGTGTTTTGGAGCAGCTGTTGTACCTGGGGGTGTTCCTGCTGCTGGGGGCCACGGGTGAGGATGCTGACAGGTTGGGCAGAGCAGCTTTAGCTGGGATGCTGGCAGCTTTCCATCCCCTCTGCTGGGCTCACCCCACTTCTGCTTGGGGCAACCAAAAGAAAAAAAGTCTGTGCTCCCCAGTACACCGCTGCAAGCACAAATAGGGGTACGCAAAGGGCTAGTGTATGCTCACTTATATATGTACTGCTTCATTGGGATGGTGTGTGAAATACCCACCCCCATTACCTGTTCCGTAGGTTCTTCCTTCCATTGCTGGCTGCCTCCTGGCTAGCCCTCGCAGGTGGGTGTTTTGGCAGCCAAAGCTTCAGCAAGGTTAGGGGAGCACTTGCTAAGGCTGAGAGTCTGGAAGTTGCTGCAGGGATGTTGAATTGTAAAGGGGAGATGATGACCAGCTTTTGGGGCATGAGGACAAAGGAGTCTTGGACTGACACACGCCCCATGCAGGTTCTTGCAAGGCCAGGCTGTTTCTCCACATGTTGGCTCTACATGCTATCAGTTGAAACCAAGGAAATATTTCACCCTGCCCTCACAGCTTACTTCAGTGAACTTGACTCCTTCTCTGTTTAAAACAGCATGAATTAACGTGAAAATTGGGTGACTCAAAGCCAGAAGGTTTATGATGGCAAAATGGACAGTTAGTATCTTCTAGCTCTTTCCTTCTCATGAATGGATGTCCCCCACCTTTAGCTTCTGGGGAAGCTTGTCCCTCATGTGTAAAACACATCAGTGCTGGTATGCTGGAGTTGTGGTAGATGCTTAGGATGTGAGTGCTGTGTCCATGAGGACTTCTGCAGCCTTTTGGGAAACCTGGTGGTGGGGACTTCTTGCCTTCGTCGGAATTCCCCTCCTCCCAAGGGGAGATGTCACAGTCAGGGACTGAAGAGGCATAAAGAAAAGGTTGTAAATGAATGTGATACTTCAGTCAGATGGCATGTCTGTGTTAAATACCTTTTTGGCTGCAGGAACTAGCCCGTTGTACCTAACACTGTCATCTAAAAGAATAAATAGCAAGAGATGAGACTGAATTGTTTTTTAAGTATTTTAAAGCTAGCCAAGATACAGATGTTCCCAAGACCTCTGGCAAAAAGAAACGAAATTTGTTTTAATCTAGTGTATTAAGAGGATCTAAGGCAACCTGGCTTTTAGGATCTTTCTCCCTCTTTTTTTCTCCAACAACTAGGGGAAGCAAGCTTCTTTCTTTAGGAATAAATATTTCTTTGCGATGCTGGGACACAGTTGTCCGGTATTCTCACCTTTACTGCCTCCAGTCAACTTTATTGAATTGTGTTCTTTTCAGCCTGAGAGTTTGTTTCAGATTAGTAGTGCTGTGCTTTCACACAGAGTCAGCTCAGATCCTTCATTATTATCTCTAATACGTGAAGCAATTTAAGTAATGCAGTATTCTGCAAGATGAGCAAAATCAGAAGTTCCTCTCTCCTCCCAGCGTCTTCCATGTTGTGCAAGTGGTTTCGCTCAGAGGCTGTGTGTTTCGAGAGGTTTTCTGGCTTCCTTGCATGTCAGGCCAGCAAAATTTAAATCCTAAAGGGTGCGAGGCAACTGCCTACGTGATCCTGTAAGCATTGCCACGTCTGGGGTGATCCGACCATGCCATTTCAAGATGGAGGATGTTGACACAGTCTTGCAGGGTGTGATTTATAGTTGGCCTCCCTCAGGCAGGAGGTACCTCAGTCAACCGGAGCCAAGTGACCAAAAGGTTCCCTTCATTGCAGAGTCCAGGCAGGTAACTCAAAACCCTGAATGTTTCCTTTGAAATATCTCTGTTGGAGGCAGTCAGGTGTATTCAGAAGAAACAAGCAGCAGACCGCGTATTTTGTGCATAATTTTCCTACAGTAAATATTAGTATGTTGCTACTATCACTGGATCACCATTTTAGTCAGGAGCTGCTTCTCCATTCCAGAATGAAGATATATTAATACTTACATCGGTGGATAATATGAAACGGCTCCTCTGCAGCAGAAATAATTTCAGAATTCAGATTGAATGGACCAGTCTTGAGAACAGCTTTGTAAATCCCTTGCTTGTTTTAGGTAGTTGTCATTGATGAAGTTTGTTTGTCCGCCAGTAACCTCTTCCTTTTCTCTGGGGAAGAAAAGGGAGCGGTTGGTGTGGGGTTGTTTCATTAGCATTGTGTGCTTGGTGGTCACAGTTTGCTGCCCAACAGCAGTTACTTGGATTCTAAACAGGAAAAAGGGGAAATTAATTTATTGTCACTTTGATTTTTAACCAAGTACAGATGCGGGATTTTGCCAGAGAAGAATTTACATGTGCCTAATATTCCATATATTTTTGGTTTGATGCAGGATATTCTTCTGTGTCTCTTGACTCAGAAAGGAGGGAATGCAAATGGAGTTAATGTCATAATATAGCATTAAGTCTCATCTACAATTCCATTTTTCCGCAGACTCTTAAGGAACAGTGTGAACAACTTTTCCCAGACAATAGAAGAACGTATTAGGAAACATTTTTTTCCTTTCAGTTGCCACATTTAGGCATCATTTTACAAGCTCTTGCTGTAGTGTGGCACTTGCTCCTTCAGAGCCAGTGTGGCTGGATATGGGGAGAGGGTTTAGGCTGGGCTTCAGCAAGTTCTGTCCAAGACATTGGGCACTTTCCCAGAAGCATCCCCTTCTTGAGACAGGAAAGGACGAGATGAGAGGACATCACTGTGACTTAGGACATTCTGTAGCCAAGCAGGACATGTCTGTGTGTGTGGATGATGGTCACATTAAGGCAGCACAAAAGCTGGCTTATTTGGTGTTGAAAGGCTTTGCCGCCTGCCTCTCTGTTGTCGGGAGCCTCTGTGCTCAAGAAGAATGTCATTTGGGAATTGGACTTTTATTATTATTGTTTTCAGTCTGGCTCGGGGTGTTGCTGGAAAGCAGCTCAAACCTTCAGTGTGTTATGACAAGCTGACTGAAATTAATACCATGTTTTACATTGTTTTAGAGAGTGACCTCTCCTCACTTGGGAAACATAAAGGAGCTTGTCTTATTTCCCCAGCACTTCTTTATAAATCCCTTGATTGGGGTGAATTTATAATGCTGTGACAAAAATCAAATGCAGAAGATTTAAAAGAGCTGGTTCTTGAACTTTTAAAGTTCCCTTGAATAGAGTGGGCACTTCTAAATGTCTCCTTACTGCTTTTTTTCTTTTTTTCTTTTTCTTTCTGGAATTCCTGAATTGGGTGAAGATTTCCAGTATTGCTGTGCTGGAAACAGAGCTCTGCTTTCCATGATAGTTTAACTAAAAAGATCACCAAAACCCCACCCTATGCTAAAGCTGTATTCCTTTCCTTTTGCATTGTTAACCTTATTATTTAAGTGTAATCTTAGGGCACCTGGTAATCAGATATTGTATAAAAACTCTGCTGAATTTTTTGAGTCTCATTGAATTTCTCTATCACTGGCATCCGAATGAAGGACAACAGGACTGACTCCACAGCAGTCACCTTCCATCTTCCTTTGCTTGAAGGATGGGTGACAATTGTAACCTTGTACCCTAAACCCTCTTCTCTCGGCACTTGTTATGATAAATTTGCAAGTTGTACTTTATTTTCTGACTTTTTTGGAAATTACAAGCAGCAGAGTAGAACCGCGTCCAGGATCTGGTATATTTTATCGGAGTGATTACCCGTGTATTTGAAAGTGTTGAACAGTGATGAAGGACATGCTTGTGTTTACCACTCAGTTGCCTCTCTCAGAGCTTGAGTCAAAAGTTCTATGGAGCAAATTAGTAGATTTTTCTTACCAAAAGCACATTTTTTGTTTATTTCTAAGATTAAAGGACCTGGTGTCTTCTCTCATCAGCAAATTGTAATGGACTCTCTGGATAATTGTTTTTTTTTTCCTCTAACAAGATTGACACAGTAGAGATGAGAGCTTGTTGGAGATTTTTCTCAGGGCAGTCTGAGCCTTTGGACCTAAATCAACTCGGTACTGATGCTTTTTCTGGGAGTCAGAGGTAGGGCTTTGTGGGATTTTCAGGATCCTTGACAGCTTCTGGAGACCTCAGCTGTCTTTCTGATGTGCATGCCCCTTGCAGCGTGTTGTACCCATATTTATGGGTTTCAAAGCACTTTGAGCCCCAGCTCTAATGGACAGAAAGGTAAACTCTTGGCTGATTTATGTGAGCCAGCTTTTGCTGTGGTCTTCAAGGAGAGTGTTCAGTGGAGACTTGAGATCTTCGTATAGCTGATCTATAAGCTTTTTGAACATAGTCTTTGCCTTTATTAGAGATAGGTGATTATTGCCTTTCACGTTGTATTTTGTAATTTATTTTTGGTGGGAGGACCTGTTAGGCCCAGCTGCCTGTCTGAATCTGCTGTTGACTCACGTTGTGTGGAATGTGCCCATTGCTCTAGCAATGCTGGAGGACACCTTTTGACCTAGGCCACATGCTCCCGCGCATCCCTTCTAGCTCAGGGGCTTTTCTGAGTCCTTTGAGTGACTGGATGTTTTAATTTTTAAACTTTTTTCTGATGTTCTCACCATTTCTGGCTTCCAGGGCTTTTAATTTTCACCATCTTCCAGTAACTCAGCCTAGAGGCAAGTGAGCAGCAGTTGTTGTAGGCTGTGGACCCGGGTTCCTAGTCTCGGAGGACACTTGTGCAGTAATCCCATTTCATCAAAGAAAAAGAAACCTGTGCTTCCCTTGCCAGGCAGCAACATGGCTGAGATGAGCAAATCTGGTCATTAGGTCTGTGACTTGCTTCATCTCCCTTCCATGCAATTTTTGGCAGACAGAAAAACTCCCATCGCCTGTTTTCATTCACATCATCCAAACTTGAGGACTCGGTCTAGAAAGATTAAACTTGTGTTCTTTATTTGCTGCCAAGGTGCTGCAATCCACTGGAGATAAAATTAATTCCTTTTTGCTGAGAATTCAAAGCTATTTATTAATAAGGAAGAGAAAACGCCAGATCTTTCTCCTTCCCATCTTGATGTGAAGGGTACTGGTCCTGCTTTTGATCCTCCACCCCCTCTTTCCAAAGGGTGTTTCATATAACTCAGCATTAGAATTAGCAGGTTTCTGAAAGCAGTTGTGTCAGAAATAGCTTTCACTGAAATGCCTTTTAATTTGAAATCATTCACACTTTCCAGTGTTTGAACAGTAATGAGGAGACTTTGAGGTGTACTGGAAGAGTTGGTCTCTCAGCTCCTGTTGGCCCTTACTGGGACATGCGAAAAAGCTGTTGCTGCTGTCCTTGAAAAGTCTGCAAATGCCTGGCATTTTGTGATGAGTTGGTGTTTCTGTCTGTGAGTCTTTGAAGCTGGTATTTTCCTGAACTTACCAGAATTACCAAGCAGAGCTTTATATTAAAATATTTAAAAGATTGTAATTGCTTTAATTAAAAAAACATGTACATACCTGTTTTTGATTTATATTAAAAATACCTGTATTATCAGGTTGTATTTGCCAGAGTAAATACCTGAAAGGTTTTAAGAAGCTCATTACATTGAAACTCGTGGACTGAGCTGGCCTGTTTCTCAGGTTTCACAGGGTTTTGTCCTATCTTCCTATGTGTATGCATGTTTACATGGGTGTATATGTGTCCTTGCATTTACCACAAAGCAAGCAGCCTGAAGAGCTGTAATCAGCCTTGGTCTGGATAAATGCACATTGCCATGTTTTCTAGAACTACTGCGAGCACTGGTAGAATTATCTTGAATTGCAAGAAAAGATCTGATTTGCTCCCACGTGGACAGTCCGTTTCCTGTGCAAACCAAAGTGGAAACACTTTGCTGCAAGTGAGATCCAGGCCTGGTGTCACTGACCCTTTCTGCAAGGAGTGTGTATTTCCCTCAGTAATGTCACACGCAGCTGCCTGAGAATTGCTTGCACTATGTATGAGAGGTGCCCAGGTAGTGTTCTGCTACCTTGAAATTTAGGGTTTTGTTTCCTTTTCATGGAGTTATGTTGCTTGCTTCAGCTCCCTCTGAAAAATACATCTTGGAAGGAAACACTGCATAGGAGACAGCATTTTCTAACCAGTTCTATAAGGGATTTAATGCATACTACTAAATGATAGCTCTTATCACCTTTATACTTTAGCATATATTTCTATAGCTGTATGTAATGGTGCATCAAAACAAGTCACATGGACAGGAGCTTCAGCTGGTGAAGCTGTGTCCCCAGACGAGTTGGGGACCAGGATTGCCAAGCTCCCTTGTTCCTTGCAAGGGCCAAGGTCAGGACGGGCATTCTTGTTCTAAGCTAAACTTCAGGAAATCTCAGGAATTCAGGAGTTAAATTTCACTGAGAAGTAAGTAATGTAAATCAAATAAAGTAAGTAATGTAAATCAAATGCTTATTTTTCTTTTTTTCCCCTAGAACAATACGGTAGTTCAGTTGTATGTGCCTTAAATATGAAAAGAGAGTAGGGCAGGCTCTCAATAACAGGGGTGATGTGTGAGTTCGGAGTGAGGAGAGGGAAGGGAATGGGAAGGTAGAAGCCTCTTTTTTCTCAACTTTGTTCAAGGAGTGGAACTGTAGTGGAGTGTCTAACTGGGTGAGTGATGGGGGTTGGAAGATACATGTGCAAAATCTAGAAGGAGCTTTCATTTTTGGGTTCAGAAAAAGCTATCTTTGTTTGAAAGTGGTCTTGGGAAAGAGCAGAGCAAACAACACTATCATAATGCATCTTCTCTTCCTTGGCGTGCAGTTGTCACGAGAGATTTGTAACTCTTTTCTTGGTTCATTGTTCCCCAGCTAGTGTGTACTCTCCATTCAGTAGTGCCAGAATTAAGATGAAGCCTGCCCGTTTCAATAAGGCGGCTTTGTTGTCCAAATGGCAGCACTTGTATAGAAATTGGATTGACTCCAGCAGAGCTTGCACGATACACTGCAAAACTGTTGTCATATAATCCTTTTTATTACTAAGAAAAAGCCTGTTCTCAGAAACAGACTAGTCCTTCCCCCCCCCCCCCCCC
>JANRGW010029722.1:33517-122908 GCA_024733675.1 Psilopsiagon aymara
CCCCCCCCCCCCCCCCGTTTTGTTAGGGGGGGAAAAACTCACAAAAAAATTCTTTCTATTAATAATCTGCAAATCTGAAACTATGTCTAATGATTGAGTATAATGGAGAGGTGGGTTTAAGTGAAGTGACGTTAATGTAGAAATATCATGGAGGCCTATCTGCTTCATTTTCTGTAGCAATAGCCTTGGTTAACTCACGAGTGTAAGCATGTACTGTGCAACCTTAGCAAGAAGGATGGGAGGTGATGGTACAAAGCGGAAGGCGGAGGTGTTGGAGTGATGCAAAGTACAGCTGTGGTTTCTGAAAAGTATGTTTCTTTAACTACCTGCATCTCCTTAAGACATGGAAAAGACAGCTTGCTCTAAGCAAGCTGCTTGAGGAAGCAAGCATCTCTTGGTGCTCTGTGTAGCACCTGGCACTATGAGTCTGTCACCCAGGCCAGGCAAGAGGTAGGATGCATCCTTATGAGAAAGACGGTGACTGCTAATGTCTGCTAGTGCTAATAATGGAATCTGCTATTTCAACTCAAAGTATTTTATTCTCTAAGTTTGTTTTGGTTTTTGTTTTTTTTTTTTTTTTTTGGTTTTTTTTTTTCTTTTTTTTTTTAATTCTCCATGCTGGAATAAAACATCTATAAAGAGAGGACTTCTTACAGCAAAGGTCCAGGTGCTGGATTTGAAAAGAGGCTGGATTTGAAAAGAGACTCCTCCTCTCTTTATTCCTTTTTTTTCCCCGGTCATTTGCAGAAAATTGGTGAACACATTTTGTTACAATTATTGATACTAATTGTGTTAACCTAGAAATGGTAAAAAAATTGTGTGTTAACACTGGGGTAATGTGAGAAGAAATTGTCTTGGGTCTAGAAGAGTTTTAGAAAGCTGCTTCTTTTTTTTTTAAATTGATAAGTGCACATTTGTCTTAAAGTGCGCTAAGAAGCCTGTAGTGACCTATAAACTATTTCTTCTTTAGGTTGTTGTTTGCAGCAATGTGGTAGTATTTGCATAGATTTTTATGTAATTGAGTCCCCAGCACATACAGAGTAGAATTAATAGATTTTAAAGGTGGAGGAACCCATTATGTTCATTGTCTGACATCTGTGTGACATATAAAACATCAATCTCATCTAATAATTCTTGCATCAAGCACATAAATTCTATCTGAGCTTGAGGGTATTTTAAAGGCATCCAATCCTGATTTAAAGACTTGTGGTGATAAAGCTCTTGGAAGTTTTTTCAGTGGTTAAATACCTTTTTTGGTATAAGAAGTTTGGTATTGCTTTTCTACTCTGAATTTGTCAAGCCGCTGATGGTTCTGTTCGTTTTTTTCATGTGCTAACTTCAGCTGATGTCTGCTGTCAGACATCTTCACTTAGGGAGGGTACATATGGCCAGATCACCTCTTGGTCTTCTCTTAGATAATTAAATCAGTTGGACGACTCCTCTCCTCCCCAAAAGGTGTGTATTTTATGGCTTTACTCTGGTAGGCCTTTACTCTTCTTAATATCATTTCTGTAAGTATTGCTCATCATATTTTGGTTTTGCCTCCTTTTTTTTTTAATGGACACCCTAAGGTTTTTGAAATGATGGAATTCTCTAAAACCCCATTTGCTGTTCAATCAAGTACTAGTTCTGCATCCATCTGTAGGCACTACAGATTATAATTTGTATTTGATAGGTGTGGAGGCGATTATTTGTGTGTTGACTGACTGAGGGAACTGCCTGGTTTTAGGTTCTCCAGGGGTCGGGAGGTTATATGCCAGAGAGGTGTGCCAGGTGATGTCATGAGACACAAGCATGTCACCTCGTAGAGAACTGTTTCTTAACTTATCTCCCTCATGTGCTCCCTGGCTCAGAATAGCTACCTGGAGATACAGGTAGTATTGCATAAATTGTAGGTCTAGCAAATAAAATTATATATAGTGAAGTCACTGCTGCCCTCTGTGGTGTCAAGTGTTACGTGTACCAGATGGTGAAAAAATTGCTTAGCACTGGTAGAGATTCAGGATCTTTGCATTCAGTTTGATTGTGAAGCTGAAGGTAAGAATGTGCTTTCCTTTTACTTAATAATAGCCTGCAGTGCTGCTACTCCACGTGTTAGTGTCTGCTCCAGAGCATTTCTCCAGTCTTGATGGGGAAAAAATAGCTCTTCTCTGCTAATTATTTGTTCTTCTTAATTTTAGCTTTTTTTCTTCTGAGATTTTTGTTTACGTGGGACATAAAGGAACAAATATTAGCTCATACAGGTAGTGGAATTCAGTAGGCAGCGGTTAATGGTGCAGGCTTGGTGGATGGGCTTTTTACAACTCGAAAATCTCACTTCTGCTCTTTTGTTAACCTGAGCTGCTGGCAGCAGGAAAGATCATCCCCTTGTGCCATGCTTCCTCTCGGCCTCTTCCACAGATACCTGCTGTGGACAGTGTTACTGGACTAGAGGGACCACTGGTCCCACCAAGGGTGGAAGAATTTATCATGATGGTCGCATATCACAATTAGAAATCAAATCAAAGGTTATGTTTACAGTTGAACAAACCAAACTGTTCACTGTGAACTGCAAGACTTGGTACTATTGGTAACTTCTTTATCTTGTAACAATCGATATCAATAAATTATGTGTAGTAATAATCAGGAAGGACTTAGAGAGATGAATCTGTTATTGAACAAAGAGAGACATTTGGGATAAATGCATTCCTGAACAGAGAAATGTCAAAACTCTGCATTAAATGTTCATTAGGATACACAATGCCCTTTGCTGCTTTTTGTTTGCTTGTTGCCTTGTGCTGCAGTTTGAAGGGGGAAGCTCTTGGGAAATGCTGAGCTCTGGGATGGCAGAGTGAGTTGCAGGAGGCTGAAAGCCCTCCTATCAGTGAGGTCAGCGTCATGTTGGAAACCTTTCTGCCTGCATGGTGGTGTAAAGAAAGAGACAAACTACAGGATTTTTTTTCAGATATCAGAGGGAGCTGCTGTATGTGTCATGTCTGGCTTCTGTTCCTTGAAGGTTAGGCATGGAGAGGGAGGTGCTTGCCTCCACTAATAGTTACAACGCTGTCTCCATGCAGGGAAGGGCGTAAGATGTCTTCTGTCATCAGCAGGCCACTGGAAGCTCCGTGACAATTTTGGTTTGCTTGTGTCTTAATCCATATCCACAGCTTTCCAAGTATGTGGCGCAGGGAGGTTACTACAGATCACTTAGCAGTTTCCAAGTTCATTGAAGCTGCTGTGCAGTGCTTATTAAAAGGATGGGAGTATAACAGGTAAGCCAAGTAAATGGATTAGCTGTAAGCAGTCCTATTGTTGGCACTGCCTGGAGATGGGTTGTGAACCAAGCAGGCGTGTCTTGCAAGCGATATTCTTTCATCCCCGATTACAGAAGAGGATCATAAATAGAGTGGCCTACATCAAAATGATTCCTGGAGGAAAAAGGCATTTAAAGCCAGGGATGGTTACTGGTTCTTGGAGCAGTGTTCAGCCACAATACCCTTTCCAAGAAGGAGGAGGGGGGAGAGGGGAAGGAGCATTAAGCTGGTCTTCTCACTGTCCATCTCTGTCTGAATGCTTGAGATGTTAGGGACAAATGATTCCTTCGAGGCATGCAGCACTGCTGTTTGTCTTTAGGACCTTTATAGAGCAGCTTTTACTTTTTGACTGTTTTCGTGGTTGGCTGCTGTTGGCTTAAGGGGGAGTTATATGAGGGAGGACGCCTTTGTGTTTTATTAACAAAACTGGTTGGGGAAAGGTAGAAGCATAGTATGCTTCTAATGGTCACATTGACATATTTAGAGAAAGTATCAGCCTGCAGCACAGTAGCTGCTAAAAAGAAGCATGGTTTGTGCTTGTAGTCCCTGTCCAAGAAGGATGTTTATCCTTTGAGTCCCCTGTGCCCTAAATGTAGGAGAAGGTGGCTTGTCCATGCTGGCTGGACAGGCAGGATGTCCATCCACCCATACGGTGGCAGCCGGGGTGTGTGTGGGATGGGAATAGTGGCTGGCTGGCTAGTGTTTGTCCCCGGTTTTGGAGGGCAAGTTCTCTTTCCCCCTACTCTGCTTTTCAGCAGGGCAGGTAGCCCATACTAGTTTTCACTGAGGTATGGCATGGTCTGCCTGGTGGTGTGTTTTTGGTGTCTCCCCACAGCCTCCTGGCAAGGTTTGCAGCGCCGCAAGTGTTGGACAGCGTGGCTGGGTGGGATCAAAGGAGCACAGAAGTCTTAGTGTGTTGGTTATTTATGCATTTGTTTATTACTTACTATTGTGACTCATATTGTCTAAGATTAACTGAAAGAGGTTGGGCAAAACAGTCAGCTTGGCAGTCTTCCTTACTGTGTCCTATACGCTCTGGGCTGCTTCCAGAGGAAGTGGTAGCTTCCAGAGCTGCCGCCCCACCACCAGCTCTTCTGGGCACTGATGCATCCCCTGACATGTGGGCACCCAGCAAGGGCTGTGCGTACCCAAGGTGCTTTCTCTGGGCAATGGAGGAGAGGGTTTTCTACTTCTCACATCTCTGCTGGGAAGCTTGCTCCACTCCTCAACTCTTTCCCATTATGGCACTGGTGCCACTTAGCTACCACTGGTATCTAAATCTGGTCTCTTTAGGTCAGAAAAAAGGCTCTTTCCCAATTGAAGCAGCACTCTGGACTTTCTACCTGGGTATAAACGAACCCTTTCAGGTGGGCTGAATGGAACTATAAATACACAACAGATTTTGGGCAGTTTGTGTCCTACCTTTACCCGCCACCCCCATTCTGACTTTTTTTCCTCTTTTTTATTTTATTAAACTAATGGGACACAGGGCTCATCTCAGGTCTTTGATGAAGATAAAAGGACATTTTCTATTGCGTGCATTAAAGCCCCCTGTAAGGTAAATGACTTCCATGCAAACCACATTGTTTGAAGTGTCCTGCTGTTTCTGCCAGGTGGTGGTGGAGAATTTAACGCACTTTATCACCTAGAAACAATCTTTCGCTATCTGCAGGCAAAAAAAGGTTCTGAGAAATAGAACAAAAACTCAGGCACTTTGTATTTGGAGACTAAGGCTGTAGAGAGAACATGCTAAGTGTTAAAGGATTGCAGGGTCAGCTTCTCTCTGGGGCTTGTCCTGTCCCCAGTGTAAACCCTGTTCTGCAAAGACTTGGACATAGATGTCTGTGAATTGGTTGAGGGAGTTGGGGGAAGCGCACATCCAGAAAACAGACATATCTGGCATCAGCTCTTCCTCTTTTCTACCTCGTCCTCCGTTTGTGACCATCGTCAGGGTCTTCAGAGTGATCTGGTTCTGTGGCAGATTCGTTCCCACGTAAGTGGAACAAAGGTTGCATTTTCTTCAAGCGTCTATCTTATTTTTTGGTGTTTCTCCCACTGACTAACAGGGTTGAAAGTCACAGCAGTGACTGAAGCCAAGTTAGAAATAGAACCCTCTTCTGACAGCTCTCTGTCCCAGACCTAGCACAATGGGCAGCTCGCAGCATTGCCGTGGCACTAGAGGGCCCACTGATGTTTTGTTGGATGATGTCTCTTCCATGGCCACTGCTGCAGGAGATAACAACCTCCTTCAGCAACTTGCATTCATAAACCTCCCTAAGAACGCTTTCTGTTGGTGCAAGAGAGGTGGAAACAGGCTATGTGTTTCCTAGGTTAGATATTAGCGCAAACAGATTTTAGGGTCAGATGGAACCATGTAGCTGTTTACAGTATCAGTTTATCCAGTGCTTCTTCCATATCAGATGGGAATTTGTTGGAAATGCAGCACCTTTTTTAGAAAAACATTGACTTTAAACAATTGGTCTAATAGGATTACTCATTTTCTGATGCGTTTGATTTTAAATCTTTGTAAATCTCCACATGGCTCATTTCCCCCTCAAAATTACTTTCTTTTTCTGTGTGAAATAGTCTACAGTTACACCAAACGAACAGAATTCGCATTTAACATAGCATGGAAATAATGTGACTATGTCCAATTTTCATTTGATTTTCTTTTTTAAGGATTTCTATTAATGCAGATCTTAAAATACCATGCAACATTGTCTGCACATACAGTCATGAAATGACTGTGCTGCTGAGCTGCCTTGAATTCACGAGCAAAGCTGAAGATCTTTCTTGGTGCCTTGCAGCAGGTCAGAGGAACTGTGATTCCACATGTCTTCAACTGTAGGAATGATAGCGGTATTTCACATAATTTTGCTCCTTTGTCAGTTCTTCACAGAGAACTTGGCAAAGCTGCAGTGATCCACTTTGAGTACTGAGTGTGTCAAAGAGTGGATATGTGCCATCAGTTTTGGCCTCTTGCTATGTGAAAAATTGATGAGTTTCATTTCAGGAATGTTAGTTGAGCCATTTGAGTTCAGGTATGAACTCTTTGCATAACTGCCTTTCATCGAGAGAGTGAATTCATGTGACCCTTGCCTGTCGCTCCTCACTTGTGTAGTTTCTTTCTTTCACTGCAGCCCTGCTCCTAGTTTATCCAATAATCTAGATTATGGCCAAAGGCAAGACCTACATAAGCATATGGTGCACGTTGCATTATCTGAAGTAATGAGGGTGTGATTAATGGGTTTAGAGTTTTAATTTGGTCTGTCTTACTCTTGTGTCTCTCTCCAGCGAGGCTGCAAAGCCTGACAAGTGACTGTGGGTTGCGCACACCGAGTGGTGAGGTGACACTGATTTTCCTGAAGTGGTGGGCAGCTGCTGGAGGTAGACCTCTGCTGAGAGGAGGAATGGGAGCTTGCTTCAAACTGATCAACCTGCTTTGTATGGCATGTTTTTGTCAGATCCTAGTGTCTCAAAGCAGCTCAGTCTCTGCCCTCTGAGTTGCAGAGGGGAGAGCGGGTAGTCTAATTAATGGGTCGCATCAAATGGTGTCGGTTTGCTTTCCGGTGTTGCTTTGCCTTGTGGAGCAGTGTAGGTGCTGCAGGTTTGTAGGAGGGAACTGCTCGCAGCATACTTGCTTGTAGTAACACATCTTAGAAGGGGAAAAAAGTTGAAGCTTCCGTTTCCAGCCAGCTTGCTTCAGGTAGTGAAATTAGCTTTAGAGATACTGAAATTGAAGTTGTATCTGTTTTATCCGTGGTGTGGTGTTCAAACAAACTAAATTAGAAGCTTTGTTCGTGGACTGATAATCAGAATTCTAAGTTTTTATTTATCTTGGAAAGAAGTAATGGTTTGTTTTTAGTAATAACAATTCTGCTAATTTTTATGTGAGGCAGCCAAATGTTGTTGGCTTAGAAAGCTGTGTCCCTCAGAACTGCTGGTTTTAATTTTTGAATTTGGAACGAACCCAGCATCTGAAGTTAAAAGCAAAACTTTTCGCAGCAGGTTAGGACAAAAAAAGAAAGCAATTGTATCACAGAATACAGCTAAGGTTTTTGATTCCATGGTTACAACAACAAAACAGACAACCCCACGCATATAGCCAGTTGGTGATTTTATTGTTCAAGTCGGATGGCCTTTCTTAAAATGAATTTTAATGGACAAGCAAGAAAGAATGTATTGCTGAACTTGTGCAACTGAAGTTCATGAAATAGGATTGGAAAAAGACAGAATAATTGGGTACATCCTGTACTTAGTGAATCACTGAACTAGTGCAATAAACACTGCTGCATTTGGAAATTTAGATCTATACCGTGTTTTTGCCAAGAGCATTTGGATTTGCTTGGGATCGTGGATGGCCCTATAACATTAGCTACCTGAACCTTACCCTGTGCAAAGTCGCTTTTTCTTCTTTGCATATTTTATGTTGTGAGGTAGTTGTTGGTTTCATGACATAGGTGTTAGTCCAGCTCTGTGACACCTCACATCTGCTTGGATTAATGTGGTGGAACCCAGGAGACAGACCAGGAGCCACATGTAGCAGGACCTCTGCAGGTGTTGGTATTGTAAAGGAGAAAGATTCTGAGCACCAAAGTATGCAGTTTAACCAACAACTTCCCTCAGAAACAGTCTTTTGTTGTCAAAAGTAAAAACAAAAGCTACAGACATTTGATAGCTTCAGTATTGCTTGCCAGATAAGTGGGATAAACTTGTGAACATGTTTAAGAAATTACTGAATTTCCAGAAAACAGGCTGTTGTTTAAGGGACATGTGAACCAAGCCAGAAATAAACACAACATCCAAGTCTGCTCTTGGATACACACGTGGCTCTTGCAAATTCTGAGAGAGCTGCACATGCACAGGCTTAATGGGATCCTGATGGAAACTATCCAGGGCTGGAGTCTGGCTCCTGGTGAAACTAGGACTGCTGTCTGGCTAGGAGTGATGCTCGGATCTCAAGTGAACTGCTGGAGATGTTTTCTTCCCTCAAAAAAATGTGTTTAGTCATCAGCCAGAAAGATGGGGTGGCTTGTGTGCGAGGCTCTTGTAGCATTGTTTAGTATTAGCTCTGGGCTTCTTCCATCTTCTTTGCTTCTTCAAATTCTGACAGTCCTTTTAAGGAGAAACTTTACTGTTTTTTCCCAGTAGCAGAGGGAGTGAACCAGGTGTGAACTGAAGGGTGTGCACCTTCTCTTTCACTCTGTGAGGATGACTGCCCCATTCAGGAGATGCAAATGTGTCATGCATTTCTGGTACCATTGAACTGAATGGCAGAATTTAAGTTTTCAGTCAAAGCAGTCAGTCTTTTCCTCAGGTGTCTGCAAACATGGATTAATAAATCCTCACAAGGTCTTCTACAGTTCTGCTTCATGTAGGGAGCAAGAGTTGAGGAAGTAGGATTAGGCTGGAAAAGTCTCACTAGCCTCAGAGAAGTGCTTCTGTTTGGAGCAGCAGGACAGAGAGAAAGAAATGGCATCACCAAGACTTCTATGTTAGCAAAATTTCTGGAGATTAAACTTAAAAAGTGTTGTCTTTTTTGTTAAAGGTGTAGCCTCTCTTGGGGGAAGAGAGAAATAGATTCAACCAGCAGAAAGTGCCTGCTGGTCTTGCTCTCCTGGATAAAACCCATTAAAGGTTCAGGACATTCCTGGGTAGGGGAAGTCGATTTTCTCCACTCCTCAGTTCAATGCAGATGCAGCTGTGGCCGTACAGTAAGTGACTCATTCTGTGGCCATCTTTTTAATGCTGAAATTATTATGTGATACATCACCCACTGAGGCATTTTGTTTTCTAGGTCTCTACTCTCGGTTCCCAGAAGCATGAATAATGAAGTTTTTAGCAGGGAGGTGGAAGTGCTCCCCAAAACATACCACCAGGGTAGTACATGCTGTTGGTTGATGCTGTGGATTATATTAGGGATATGGAGGGGCATAATTGGCTTGAACTTTTGCTCGCCCCTAGAATTAAATCCAAAGCTTTTTCAGCAAGTTCAGATAAGGTTCCTGCCTCTATTTGACTCCCTTTAGAGCTCTGTCTTTCCGTGTAGCTCCTGGTGATGTCTTTTCTTTCTGCTCAGGGTTTCGGGTGGGGATGGCAGCGCGTTGTGGATGCAGTATTTGACCCCTGTCCTACAAAACCCAGAGAGTTTAGACAATAAGGAAAGATAGTTCATTACTCCAAGAGCTGTCTTTCCCACATCAAGTAGATTTGCATCAGGCAATTGCATGAATCAGATCTTGAACTTCATTACCACAAAATACGGCAAGGAAAATCCCATTTCTGGGAGTCTTTCTACTGTACACAGCTCCAGATGTAAAGCACTGCTCTGTGCACAGTGAATGGGACTCGTATATATTTTATTAATGTAAGTGTAATGTAATTATTCTCTTGTCCATCTGGCAGGTGGTGTTTTCATTAAGAAGTGAATAATCTAAGCTATAGGCTCTGTAGAGGGGGATGAGTATGGAGGAGATTCAGGTCATCTGCTGTGGGACCATAAATAGAAGCTAACAAGGGAGCCCTTACTGTCCTTGTCTACTAAAACTGAAAATCTGTTGCTTTTATTTTTCCTTTAGCAGTCTGCAAGCTTAGAAGCTAGTCTATTAATGCAACCTTTTCACCATCATGCAGTTTAACTCCTCGGTTATGGTAGTGGCTGGAAGGCGCAGTGTGAAAAAATAGGCATTATATAAGAGAACAAAAAGTAGGCCCTTATATAAACCACTATGCATAGGAAGATAAGATTAAAATCACGATTCTGGAGGTGCCCCATACGTGTCTGGGTGTGAAGTGCTGTTTGAGAAAGAAACATGGATTACTTACGTGTTTTTATTCATGTAGAAGGTCCTGATTAAAAAAAGCAAAAGGAAACACACACAGAAGAACAGCAAGCCTGTGCTGTCCTCCAAAAAGTTTTGAGAAGCGTGGGGTGTGGTGGAGCTTTCTAAATGAAATCTAGCTGCTCTCTGGCCATCTGTGTGGCATCTTCTGTTTCCAGACAAAGTTTTCTAATGTCCACATGGAAACAGGAGCAATTTCCTTTTAGCATGTCCTAGCAAGACTTTTCTTGGCACAAGTGACAGTGCAAGGCCTAGTGTGAGTTTTGCCCTAGGAAGATATAAATATGCTGGCCCCATCCCAGGAACATTTAAGCAAGGATTAGGTTTTGTTTTTTATCTGGTAACATTCAGGGAAGCCCATCAGAGTGACCAGGCGGGGAGGGTGTTCATTTAGTAAAGCCTGGGTGACAAGAATAAAACCAAGCTTTTAAAAAAAATTATTATTAGTGTTTATTCTGTAATTTTGAATTTAGGAGGGGATGCTGAGCATTGTTTGTTTGTGTATGGTGTAGGTATTGCCAGGCAGGAGGTTAGAGATTGCTGTTGCCCTTTTGTAAAGGCACAGATTCCCATTCAGATGGGTTTGTCCTTTCCCAGAGGATCCTGCTTATTTTCCTTTCCAGTGGAGCTTGGATTCAGTTGCTGTGCGGACCGGGTGGAGTGCAGAGCCTGCTGCACCAACAGTTCCAAGGAAACACCTCTAATGGTGCTCATCCCCCTGGCTGCAGATAATGGGAAACTGAAAACCTGAGCAACACCCCCTTGAAAACAGCGTTAGAGGCTGGGTGCCAAAGAGTTTAGTGCTGTCTGGAGTTGCTAGTGTGGTTCCTTCTCATTAAGGATGCTGCTGAGCTGCTTTCTTTTGTCTGGGTATTGAGAATGCTTGAAAGGAGATATTTAACTACAGCAGAATTTACTCAGTACAAGGACCAATGGGAGTAGGGACAATAAATAGAGCATCCCAAGCAAGTGGTGAGTTAAGAGCTTTGCCAGGCTGTAATAAAACAAAAATGACCCTTTGTCAGGCATGCTCTTTCCTCTCTGTTTAAAGATGTTATTTATCCCCCAGACTTCATGAGGTGTTATCTGGGTAGGCTGGCTGTGCAGATCAGTCTTTGCCCTAAGCCTTCTTTGATACGCTTTGCTTAGGGGAGATTCCTCAGTTTCTGCAGGATTCAGTGATCTTGATGTTTAACAGTTCTACTGTTTCAAGAGAGAAACTGCTCCTCTGGATGCATCAAGCCTCAGTCATTTGTATGTATGTGTGAAGGTCAGTGAGCTTGTCAGATACCCTGCTGTAAATCCTGTCACTAAATCAATTTCTTTTAATTAAAAAAAAAAAAAAAAAAAATACAAGTGCTGCCCTTCAGAAGTTCAGCACCCTTTTAGCTGGACAAACCCCATTATATCCCAACACAAACACAATAGCTGTGAGCTCTCTGCTAGTCTCTCAATGGCTGCTTGTTCCAGGTGGTACATTTGTGGTTTGGAACTCTGGGTGCCCAGAGAGGGCTGCATTTCCCCTTCCTCTGAAGAAAATGGCTGCTGTTATTACTCTGTCATTATCTAACTTTGCAACATCAGGAGCAGAAAGTCAACAGTGGAAAATAGATACACCAACAGGTGAGAGATGTTCAGGTCCCCTACTCACTCCACCAGCAGCTGCACCAGAAGCATGCATAAGGCTGACACAACAGCTAAGATCAGGACAGGATTTTGCATTCATTTAGTAATTCCCTTGGGGCTATACTCCTAGATGACTTAATGACTTTGTGTATACCCAGTCTGGAAGATAAGCAGGCATAATTCATTGCAGGCAGGTCATTCATCCTTCAAGATAACAAGCAACTACAGGCCATAGGGAGCAGGGAGATAAAGATACTATACATCAGCGGCAGTAGTTCAAGGTTTCAACCTCTCCACCTCCTTCTGTGACCCAGAAGTCATTTGCAGTTGATTATTCAGCCATTTGCTTTCTTTAGAGAGAAAGACACTGGCAGTGGTTGGTGAAGTGAGTACATTTTCCATTCTGCCTGTGCCTTTCAAGGCAGCCACAGCATCTCTACCTGGAAGTAGGCATCCTCATGTCCCTTGGAGGCTTTACGGCTGTGTAAAATGCTTGTATTAAAAACATACTGTAAATTGATTCCAGTTTTCATGATGTTATTTAAACGGTGACTGGTTTTCATCTGCTGCTTGGGATGCTTGCATGGGATTAACTTTCAGTTTCAGTCTGAGAGAAGCTTTTAGGGATCCAGTTTATGTGTTAGCAATACATATGGTCCAGACTGAGGCATAAAGGGAGAAAGAGTATGTACATAAGATAGTATATTACATTTCTTGATCTTCTTGTAAAAATTAAAACTACTTTGAGTGTGTCATCAGGTATGTTTTAAAACTGAAAAAGTAATGCAAAACCATGCTGCTCCTAAGCCCACAAATATTACGATCAAACATCCAGTGTGGCCTCTCCTAGTTAATGCTCCCTCCTCTAAAAATCTGCAGTCCAGATTTTTGCAAACAAAAGTACTTACGCCATACACAAAACAGCAGTCTACATCTTGAGATCCATGGCATTGCAAAGATAAATGATTGACTCAGCAGGTACTTTATGATGACTAACTCTTAAGTAAAACATTGTTCTCTTGTCTACGCGCAAAGCAAAAGAAATAGCAAGTACAAGGCTTTCGATACGGACACCTGATGGCTGTGTTTTGATTCACAGTCTGTGATGTTGCTTTAGTTGAGGAGGAGGGGAGAAGATAAAAAAAAGTCTGTTTTTGTTTGCTTGTTTTCTAATTGCCTGAGCTATTTTTTCATTGACTCAGCAACTCTGGGCAGTATGTACTGTACTACTATAACTAGAAGTCAGGGCTGGGAAGTCAAATGATGGTGATGATAAAAGTAAATAGCCTGCATTCTCAGAGGGATTAGAGGGAAATGGATGAATTAGTCATATGATTTTGTGTGGTGTCCATCCCCTTCTGTGTCAGTGCTATCCTGTATGTAATCGTTAGACCTGTATTTCTCAAGTGAAACAAGGAATCAGAATAGCTTTATTTTCGCATACTTTTTAACATATGAAATCCATTTGTTTAGATGATGAAAACCTATACCTCGCACAAGAAACCATACTGCAAAGAAAAGAGTCCTGTTTTTTTTTCAGCAGTGCTTATGGCCTGTTTGGAAAGTGTCTTAAAAATGGAGCGGGGACTGATTTTAAGTGACATGAAATAATTTGATAGTTAATACTAAAAAATTTGATTGACATGAAATACCCTGTACCTCACGATGCTTTCCTGTCAGTCTGCATGCTACACCATAAGAATTGTCCTCATCATAGCACACGTTTGCTTGGCTCTCTCATTTCAAATGGTTTAAATCCTACTTTCCAAGGTGAGCTGTTACTACTCTTAAAGGCATTAAGTTGTATTTGTGTTTTCACATAATTTAACACTCAGTCCTGTAGCGGATTGAGAGGAATTCTGTCTGCAAGGGGAAGAAGTGCAGCCCATGGCCTGCTTTGTCCAGGAAGGGATGTTCACTAATGCGCTTGTCATCTTTGTGTTCTGTGCCAACCTGCTTTGTTAATGCAAAGCATTCACATGTCAGGATATGTTTAATACAAGACTTTATGGCTCCTTGGGGGAAGAGCCTCACTTCATTGAGAGTTGTTCATTAGAGTTAGCTGGGTGTGAATTTTCAGCAGGATATCCAGGCGGAAGAGTTGGTGTTGATAGTCACTGAGGAGCAGATTCCAGAGACTTTGTTCCAAAGATTCATGACTGCTCAAGATCTGGGAACTGGAAACTGTTTCTTATTCTGTTTTACAGGCTAAAATCCCATCAACACATGATCTTCTCCTTTCCACCGCACTCTTCTGAGAAGTGTCAAGTGATGAGGGGTCTTTGTAGAAAGACAGTGGGGTTCTGGGGAGAGTTTCCCACATGGTTCTTGCATGGGTAGCAGCTCCCATTTGGTTGCTTTCTAAGGGGTCTTGTTATAGATTTCCAGTGTGTTACTCCATGCTCTTGCTTCCAGTGTTCATCACAGTACTAGAAAACCTAAACATGTTCTCTTGCGGACTTTAATTACGTGATAAAAGCCATGGCCATTTTAAAGCATATTCTTTTTCCAGACAGGCTGACCTGTGGATGGCATTTTCTTGTGAAGGAATAGGGCTTCACATTTCTGTTGCTGGATTTCCCCATTTCTCCGTTCCTTACTCTATTTTTTTTTTTTTTCAGTTCAAAGTGGTTTCTCTGTGATTGTAATTGCACTAAATACATTCGATAATGCACAAGTGACCTATTTTGTGCAGAGTTTAGCTGATTCCACAATTGCCTGTAGGGTTTCTTAGCAATGTTCTTCAGCTGCTCCGTGAGTTACAAAAGCCTGGTAAGTTTAGCATGGCCAGCACAACATACTGGAGGCAAGGAAAGTTCAAGGTAATGGAGAAGGGTGAGCTGTACAGGTGTGAATACCTTGGACTAGGTGTTTATAAGGCAAGGTGGAGGCCTCTGCAATAGCCAAAGCTGTTCTAGTCTAGAGGACTAGAATAGATATCACTAAAAATATTAAACTGTTGGAGATCCTTTGTACAAGTTTGTTAATATCTATTGACATGGTCAGGTACTGTGCCTCAGTAGGCTCAGCAGTCAGTGTGTGATTCCTCTGGCATCTGGGGTAGGTACTCAACTATAAAAAGATAGATGACCTGGGACCATTAACATAAACACTGTCTGCAGCACTAGCCTTGGTAGCAGATTGTTCTGTGCCTCATTAAAAGGAGATAGCACTGTCAGAGGAGCCGTGCTTCATTTTGCCATGTTTGCTACACAATCAGTTAATTTTGCTTAATAGTGGATTGCGTCACAGATGTGCAAAAGGGCATAGTCACTTCGCTTTCTCCATAAAGCCTCCTCTCTGGCACAGCTGAAATGTTAACAGAGTGTGGTATCAGGCAAGCTGACCTCAGCTGGTGTCCCTGACTTACCCCCTCTGGGTTCTCCCAGCTGTGCTCTGGCCAAGCTCTGTGCTTGTGACGATTAAAGGTTCCAGTTTGTCAGAGGAAGTCAGATACAAATGTCGGAGAGGGTGGTCATTCAGTGCCTGCTCTGCTTTTTTGTAAAGAAAATGCCTTACATAAGGTGCTGTCAAGGACTTCCCCATGTTTCTTTGGGAAGTTCTTTAGTGCCTTTCATCTGAGCAATACTTAGCATATGAAAGTTAGTATTACTGATTTCTAATAAGATGAATTAAAATATGTCTGTCTTATCATGGATCTTGACATTTTACTGCCCTTTGAGTGCAGCTTTCGGGAAGGTTATTGACAAATCCAATACGGTAAGACAGAATATGTGGAGAAGCCAAGTTTAGACTGCTGTGTAGGGACAGAGTATTAAACATCACAACTCAAGGTTTTAGAAGATTAACATGCTACACAGGAATACAGTGTATCCAACAATTAGTGCTAAGCATATATTGAATAAATTTGTAGTGAAACTGGGTATGTGTAAACTGTTTTCTTCAGATGAAAATTAGTGTATTCAAAATAAGTATACTGATGGGATTCCCCAACACTGGATGCTTTTAAGATTCAGCTGGACAAGGTGTTGGGCCATCTAGATCATGCTTTGTCAAGAAAGGTTGCACTGGATGGTCCTTGAAGTCTCTTGCAGTCTGGTATTCTGTGATGTTCTGTACTCACATATCCCAGTCTGAGAGTACGAAGTTTATAGACTCTCTAGGGTGGTGTGAATGTCTTGTTTTAAAAAGAAAACAAACAAAGCAAGCAAACAAACAAAAAAAACAAAACCATGCAAAAGGTAATACTGGATGTGTGAAAGGCTTCTTTTCAGAAAAACAGGTAGACGTGTAATTAAATTCATCTCTTCAGAAAAGCGAGTACCTACTTAAATCTAAATGTGCTTAAGTTGTGTTTACCTCAAGAAATACTTAAGTTCATTTTAAGTTAATCATCCACACAAATGATCTTCCCTAGTGAAGACTTGCGTAGCACAAAGGGAGAAAGGCACTTCAAAACTGAACTATGATTATAGGTGTAAGCAATGGGTTTGATTTTAGAAGAAACTGAAGGAAGTAAAGTGCATGAATCTAATTGAAATTCAGTGAGTCTGGAGCATCTAATTCTCTTGAGTCCCTCTGAAAGCCTCGACCTCTTTTAAATGCTAACAACTGAGGGAGGTGCTGGCTCTTATGAACTGGTTTCACATTAGCACACCACCACGGTGGATGTTTCTCCCTGGATGCTAAGTGTGGGAACATAACCTTCTGTGTACAGTTTCTCCAGTATTGCCAAATACTGGTGTTGCTTTGTGAACTAAAACCCACATCCAAATGCCAGTGTGTTTACAAACTTTAGTATTTATTAGTGTTATTTAGTATGTAGTAAATGGTGGTTCAGTTGCAGTGCAGTGAAGTTATTAGCAGAAAAGCCTTCTGGAAGCTAGCAGGGTCCAGGTGAGACTTTTAATTAATGGATGCCTGACCCAGCCCCCTGCCTTAGTCCACAAGAGGATTTGGATCTAAATTTTGTATTTTGCTCTTTCACTGCTTTTAAAAGATAAACCAGGCTAAAAAAAAAAATAAATAAATCCTTGAATTTGGGGTGCTTCATTGATTTCCTCTGAAGTCACGGCTGTAACTTCCCAAGGATGCTTCCATGCTCACTGATGCTAGCTGCATCTCAGAGCACAGAAAAGAGTGCAGCTTCTAACAGCCGCACTTTCTGTAGCGATGTAGGCTTAACCTAAGAAGGACTTTGGTTGTCCTTCATTCCCCTCTTTTCTCCCTGCATCCCCAAGGGTTTCCCGTTTCCTCCCTTTCCTCATGAACATCAGCAGGCCACTTCAGAGATCTGATCTGGCCAAAATCTGTCAAGAAAAAGAGAAAAAAAAAAAAAGACTATGGGAGCCTGTTTGGACCAGTGCCCCTCGCTATGGGTCTCGCATTGTGGTGGTGGAGCTGCGTGTAGGCAGGTAGTTCTCTAGGTGGTGAGCTGCTAAGGGTGGAAGACGATACACCAGGAGAAAATCAAGGGTATTTTTATGTTGGGTTGGTTACAGCATCTCCAAAAAATCCTGGGGGCTGGTGCAGGAACAGGCCTGGGCAGTGGGAGAGATACCTGCTTGAGGCAGCGTTGCCTCTGAAGAACGTGTTCCTCATAGCAGCGCTTCCATTCTGCTTGGCGGGTACGTGCTTCATGGCTGTAGCAGCAGAAATGCAATGCTGCTGCAAACAGATGCATTGGAACCAAAGACAAATGCCTTTGAAGAGAAAGAGGAAGGTTTGGGGGTGACTGGCATCAGCTCTTATGACAGTAGAACGGGAGTCTCAATGGTGCAGTGAGCCCAGCAAGGCCAGCCCTGATATGTGAGCTGTGTGGCCTGTGGGGTCTGGGGACATGGGCAGGCAGTGGCGTATGCTAGTCCCAAATTACAGGTTGTTCACATCAAGGGGTCTTGTGTAGCATGACCCATAGGATCTCTGGGATGCCTTTTGTTTTTTTAATTTTATAAAAAATGGCTGGCAGCAATATGACCTTCTGAAGTTGGCATACTTCTCCATTAGCTCTTCCACTTGCATGTAGACACATACAGCCAAACTCGTGCAGCAGCTTGTCACATGCAATTTGTGTTCTTTGTTTGAGAAGCAGCCTATAGACAAAACCCCTTTGCTTCTCCCTTTTGTTTCATTAAGCTAGTACTGAGGGGATTTTGGAGGCATGGATGTGTTAGGCACCTGATTTCTGCTGACTTGGGTAGGAATCAAGACACCTACTGCTGCCTCTGGTGACTGAAAATCTCCCCATGGGTTTTGGTTCGCTGAATGCTTCTTCATTTTGTTTGGAAAAGGGCAAATAGGTTTTGAATAAGGAGTGCACACTCTTTGGGGTGGAGACCTTGCTATGCAAGCTAAATAAAATGAAGTCCTAAATGCTAGGGCTAGTAGCAGCTTCACTGCGTATGTCTTTTAGTCACATATTGACACTGCAGGGAGCAAGGCAGAGAGCCAGGACTTTCTGCTGTCTTGCCTGGTTCCTTCTTGCATTAAATTTGTTTAAGTTTTTGTGATGATGGACCATGTCTCCATGGGGCTGCTACACCAGGCTGGCTTCTAGTGTGGGTCATATTCAGCATAGCCTCATAAGAGAGGCTTGCATGCAGGAGTTTGCATGTGCGGGCTTTTAAAGCTGGGTCGAACCTGTGCTCTCTGTGTGATGGCTTTTTCTTGGGACCTTTTTCTGAGCCTCACGCAGTTTCACAGGTTGTCTTCTGCAACACAGAAGTGCAATTTCTCAAGTATATTTTGTTTTAGTTAACAGAGTTAACCCTGGTTATTGTATTTCTCAGGAGGGGCACGAACTGTTAGATGCATGAGGAGTTTGCAAATAAGAAATACCATCACACTGGTAATAGCAGGTTTGCATAGGTAGTAGATTTCTAAAGCTCACACCAAAGCCTGTTGTTTTTAAACATGGAACCACTTTGAAGGCAACCAAAAACATATCACATAGTGCAGTCTTCACTTGCTATCTCCAGTCTTTTCCTGTCTCTTTATAGTAGTCAGTCCTTGATATAGCATAAGCACCATAAAAACTTAATTTTTCCTGGATGCTGTTATGTTTAAATCAGAGGAAGTTAAAACGTTTATTAACTTCCAGTTGTGCATGCAGTATAATTGCATTTCTATTTGGCTCTCTGTGGCTGGGTTTAACGCTCAGGTATTTACCAGAGTCCTCTACATCACGGGGCATGTTCTGCTCTCACTCCACTTGCTGAGCTGCTGCTTGCATGAGACGGCCATCCTGTTGGAGCTGCAGGAAAGACCAGGATTGTACCTGTTTTTTTTATAATGGCTGCTTATTTTCTGAGGTTCAAGTTTGGGTTTTCCAGCACTTGCATGGAGGTGAGTGTTCAAGATCCCAATTGGTATTGTGCAGCCGTTTCTGCACCCACTGCCTGGGGTGCTGGGGTGGGAACAGTAGGTTCTGCCTGCTTTGCTCCCACATGACACCTACAAAAGTCAATCTGCTTTTTGTTTGTGCTCACTTCTTGAAGAATGTGTGCTGTGTATGTTGTTTGCTTTTCAGGCTTTTAGTCAAGCACAAAGGTAACTTTTGCACTTTATGCCAAAGCAGTGCAAGTATTTTCCTGATGTTTGTACTTGGACTCAGTAATGAGCTTAACTATTTAGTGTCTGTTAAAGCAAGCTTTTGAGGAAGGATAAGGGCTTCAAAATCATCGTACTTTAGGCATGCAGTGAAATGCTCTTCTGCTTTACTGAGAGGGACATGGAAATTCTGGACAGCAATAAATACAGAAGGTCTTATAGTGAAATATTAAGCAATCCTCATCATGGGTGATTTTGATATTTAGATTAATATGCAACAAATAATACATGTTCTGGTTTTTGAGCCAAAGCTATAATTCATCTAAGAGGCTTGATACAGCATAAATGAAGGTAAGATCAAACCTGTCTCTTTTCCTTTATTCCTACAACTTTTTTAGCCTTTCTTCCAGTTCCTTGTTAGGCTTTCTCATAATGCCAGTGGAAAAATAGAAGAGGCTAGTGGGCTTAACCTCTGATTTTCATGTCATTCTACCTATTTATATATGGGGTGTTTTTCACCAATTCTCTATGTCTTCAGAGGAACAGTGTTTCTCGCAGCAATACTGTGAGTCTGAGGAAACGTACTTCCATATTTTTTCCATTGAGAAGACAATGCAGTACTGCAGAGTGTATTACAGCCCTTAATGCAATCACGAGTATTATAATTAATGAATGCCATGACATGTGAATTATCTATTTTGCAATGCCAGTCGCTCCAAGAATCCCCTGTTGCACTAACTATAAAGACCAGCATACTTTGTTGGACAGTGTCTTATTTCAGTGGGGGAGAGGGGGGAAAGAGCAGACTGCAGTGCTTCCTGTAACATACTGTTTGTTTTCACTGCTTACCCAGGCTGACTTTTTCTGGCAAAAGCCCAGCACCTACACCTGAGGAGCTCTGTGCCAGGCGTGGTAGGTCTGACTAAAATGGTACAGCAGCACTGATTTTTTTTTTTTGCAGAGATTTCTTTCTGTAGGAAAGGGCAGCATGATGTTTCTCTTCACCAGGATCACTAATGACAGGGCACAATAGCCTCACTGCTTCCTTATTAGCACCATGTTACAAATGTGTTGTATGGAGTGTCCATCAGTATCATTGCCAGCTTTCAGTATGGAGGAGCAAGGTTTCCATTAAAATCTTCACGCATGGGGTGGGGGGTGAAGCTTGCACCTTCGCCAGGCTGGGCAGGCAGCCATGCCATGCTAGTGGAGGCTCACCCTGGGGGAAGGCAGGTGGTGTTGGTCCCACCAGCCCTGCCCCAAGGGCTGTGCTGTGTATAGATGGCTTTATCCTGTGGATAAGGCAGGAGACCTAGCCTGAACCTGTGGGTGGGGATTAGCGCCAGAGGCTGTTGAAAGAGCATACCAAATAAGTTTACACCCTGGCTGGGCACCTTACTGGCTGGTGGCACCCTTTTGGGAAATCCTGGTGAGCCTCCCATCCTGACAGTCCCAGGCTATGCTTGTGGGCTGCTGTCTATCCACCTCCAGGCTGTCTTTCCTGCCCTCTGCACACAGCTGATGCTACTGGACCAAGGGTCTTTCCTCAGCCCATCCCACACATCACAGCCTTTCCTCTGCATGCTGTGAGAGAGGCAAGTTTCAGCATCCTCCTTCCTCCTGCCTCAGCAGCCCGGGGAGTGAGCCCTTCAGGGGACCGGGGTACCAGCAAGGTGGTGGGTTACAGAGCCTGAGCCCCAGTGCTCGAGCAAGCCGCGGGCACAGTGTGAGCATAGTTGGATGCCTGTTGTGGCTTGCGCGCCTGTTCGTGTCCCTTGGGTCTGGGCTGTAATCCTGGCTGGAAATGTTAAATATTGACAGAGTTAATTCCCCGCTGCTTCAGACTGCAGAAACTGGTCTCTGATAAGGCTGTGTTTAATAAGGATATTCTCGGTAAAGAGCTTTGTTGGCTAGACAGAGCTTTACCTTGCCTAGTTCTGCTCTGACAGGCAAGGAAGAGGAGGTCCTCTCCGGGTGTTTTCTCTTCCTGCCGCTTGGCAGCATGATGGAGTAGGAGACACAGGGTGGATGATACCTCTTTCTTCTCCCCAAAAAATAGCCACCAAATACCTTTACACAGATGGCTGCAGGCAGCATGAGGAGCCGGAGTAAATGTGCTGCTGTGATAGGCCTAAACTCTTAAGACAAATGCCAAAAATAAAATCAGCCTAACTTACTTTTTCCACCTCACATAGCAGTTTCCAGCCACATCAAGTGAAAAGTCTAGGTGGGTGTATAGTGTTTATAATCACTGAGTAATACACATTACAGTAGCAGGGATGTTTGTTTTGTTCCCAACTACTGGCTTTAAAATGGTTTTATTGAGGGCAGGAAAAATTATGTAAGTTTATATTGTCACCTAAGAGATAGGAGTGTGCTCCTGTTTTGGGGAGGAAGGCTGGAAATGTAAGTAATACTGCGTTTTTTTCTTCCCCTCCACTACAACTGCAAGTAGGCAGACAGTAAAAGTGCAGAATCCAGCTTGATTTCTGTAAGAGATGGTGTCAGAATGTTTTCTGTGCCCACATTCATCTGCAGCAATTTTGTCCTCCAGTATCTGAAAATTGTTTACATAGGTGGCAGCAATATTTTGCATCCAAAGCAGTAAAAAAATGAGAACAGATCCACATCCAAAACTGTACTGTGTTTTTGTTTCTCATGTAGTGTCTCTTGTATGAAGTACTGCAAGCTTCTGTCCAGGGAGACTTGGCCCTGGCTGAACTGCGCCTGAAGGCGAGCGCTAACCAGTGTGTGCAGAAGGGTTCACTGCAGTGCGGGAAGCAGGTGATGGTGCAACAGTTCTGACCTGGGGTGGTACCAGGGAAGTGGAGATCACTGGGGGAGCAGCAGGCATGGTGTGTGTTGTAGTGGTGCATTGCAAATGAAGAGGGCAGGATTTGTCAGCCATGCTTGAGTGAGGTCTGCACGAAAACATTCAGAATGGTGATGGGACACAAAAATTTCTGACCCAGTGCATGCGGCAAACAGTGGTGGTGCGATGCCAGGGCTGAGTGAGCTGCGGGAGGATGTTGCCAGTACGTGGGGAGGGATGAATTGAAAAGGCGAAGTCCGAGGTTTTTATAGGCTCCAAAGTCAGAAACATACCAAATGCAGACCCAGAGGATATGTAAGAGCTAGCATAAGGAGAATGCTGATGCATCTGGAAGTGCTGGACAAAGAAAACCATGACACCTTGTAGGCCTTTAGCCTTTGATGCATTCATTTCAGTCATAGGATGTTCAAGTTTAGCCAGGAGTTGGCAGACAGATGGACCGTGAGGCAGTTCAGAGTGACTCAGTCTAGGCAAGCATGAAGGGTCACCTACATAAAGGTAACCTATTACAGTATTTTCGCAGAAACTTATTTTTTTTTTTATCCCTGGGTTTTCGTGGTTTTGTGGTAATCCTTCAGGTTTCATTCATGGTAGGTTTCCAGTTGATACTTTGCTTCCTGCCTGCTCTGCCACGCAGTCACGCCTCCCCAGAATGGAGACCCCGGGATTTGGTTTGCCTGGCCCTTGGTCTTAACCTTTTTGAGGACCAGACATATGGTCAATGTAAAAATTGTAGCAGCGTCCTTGTATTTCCTCACCACCTCCCCACAGTCCTTTGTTGGCTGCAGTGGTTGTGCTTCCTTCTGTTAGCTTCATGGAGGACTAAAAAGCATCTGTGGTGCGTGATTTAAGGCACTTGTCTGGCTGCTTATCACTTAGTGTGACCCTGTCTCTGCTGTCAGGAAAACTCTTGGCAAAAAACTTTTTCACTTGGCCTTACTTTCTAGAAAGCTGTGGCCTTCAGTCAGCATCAGCGTGGTGGTGGTGGCCTTTCTCTAAATGAAGAAGGAAGGAAAAGCCCTGTGTCTATTAATGCTGGATTTTGTCAGAGGAAGCTGAGAAAATTTCCGCTCTAAATGAGCGTAGAGAGATTTCTCCTTTGGATTGAGGTTGCTCAGTTTGTTATCTTGCCATTTGATGCCTGATAAATTGCTGTGGAAGCACCAGAGTGAGGAGTAAATGATCTTTTCAGAAGTAAAAGAAATTGAAAAATGAAGGATTAAATAGTTTACTCTCTGAGGCTAAAATTACAGGTATTGAGTGCTTTGTCTGTTTTATTGGTAGGGAAACCTTTATTGTTTGTTACAAGTTCTTCACTTGAGAAGGGCCAGAAGAAAGGCCATTTGGATGAATTACCGTGTGTCTTGCTAGTACTAATTCCACTTCTGTACCTCTCTACCTGCTTGCCTTTCACTTCAGTTTGGTCATGAGTGATGTGTCCCCACTCACTTTGACCGAAACACCAGAGTCTTGGAAAAGTTTCACCTTTTTCATATGCTATTATTATAACTTGGTTGATTTCTCTGGACATGCAAAGATGAAAACAGCTTGCACAGAGCTTGGAATCTTAGTGATGAAAAGGGAGAAGCCAAAGACAAAATAACTTTTGGGAGAGAGGAGAAAATTGTCACAGTCTAACTTCAGATGCCTCTGTACCTCACACAAGCGGTTGGGCAGTTTTGATCTGGGGTGCTCTGAAACAACCCTCAGGTCTCAGGATGCCCTCAGGAGCCTCAATTGCCAGCTTGGAAATCCAAGATGCTTAAAGGTGGGGGTCATCCTGCTCTTCCTCACCCTCTGTCCCCTGCGTGGTGCCCATCTGTTGGAGATGGAGAGGGTATACGCCTTTGTATTGAAATGTTTACAGTAGGGCTCTTAAGTTGGTTTAATATTTAAGTAGTTTTAAAAACAGGCAAGCAAGACAGTGGCTGCTGGTAAAATGACTCTGGGAAGATGCCCCAGGGGGGGATTAATATATGCTGAAGCTATTAGCTAGGAAGATCCTACCTCCTTAGCTCCTTAGTTTGTTTTGCTAGTGTTAAGAAGGAACAGATCAAAGGAACTGTAAACAGTTAAAAAAACCTCTGCAGGCAGAAAGGAGGCAGTTGTTCAGGAGCTGCTCGATGAGAGCAGACACCTGCCAGTGAGTGTGCAGGAATCTCAGCTTCTTAGCAGTTCCTGAAACGTGGTGGTGCAGGACTGAGCTAGGAGAGACGTATGTCCTCTTTTGCATGGATTTTAGAAAATACTATGCTGTCTATATTCTGTTGGTAGTACACTGTGTTTTGATACCAGAAAGCTGGTGCTTCAGGCCCCAGGGGTCCCTGAGTGCTGTCCTGAGGAGCTGCAGTCCCCAAGCCCTGGTGAGTGCTTTTGGAGAGGGAGAAAGGATGCAGCAGTGCTGGGGAGCATATCTCTCGCTGCCTGACAGTCTGTTGTGTGCTGACCCTTGCATGCAGGGGACACAGTAAATCCTTTCTGGCCCTTGAGGAGGAGGGTGTGATGGGACTTGGGGAGGTAAGGTCAGGCACCTTCCAGCCCTCCAGCAGCCATGCCTCTTCCTTTGCAGGAAGCAGTTATGGCTACTGGTACCAGCACAACCTTTAGCTCAAGGCATGTAGCTCAAGGAAGCCTGAGCTTTTTGAGCAGTCTCCTTTTCAATCTGTCCTGCCTTCTCTGAGGGTTTTAAGAATCTACTTTTCCAGTAAACGAGTCTCAGTCTTTCCCCTTGTGCTTCCTTGCCTATCCCACTCCAGAAAAAGGAGTTGCTTGGCCTCACTGGCAAGACAGCCTGTCATAAATCTCTGCAGGCCAGATGGTTTGTAATTTATTGCCCCCCTACCCCACCAGATATTTTCAGATTATTCATGTTACTTGCTGGCTTGCCTTTTGCCGTCTGTTTTCCCCTTTATTCCCTTCTTGCAAAGTATTTATCCAAGGCCTTTCACACGTGTAAAAAATTCTTCAATTTAGATACATCAGTTTCTAAGAAGTCCATTTCTTGTGCTTTGGTATGGTTTGTCCCTCTTGACTTTGTCTTCCCTGTAATAGAAACCTGTGTTGCAGAGGAATCTGTGGCTATTGGGTTGCCTACTGCATCTGGTAGAAGAGTTACGTGAAGCAACAGCCTCTGAATTTCAGAAGCTTAAACTGTGTCCTTTCCTGGATCTCTCTTACCACATGTCACTTCTTGTATGTGAAGTCGTTTATTTGGCTAGATGATGGCTGTCTGTGGCTTTTGCTATCTCTGCAGACGCATATGGTCCTGCTGATAGAAAGTCCCGTGTGTCTGCCTGAGATTTGCAGGTGACAGTGGCATGTGCAGGATGAAATGGGTGGAGTTGGCTGCGCTCTACAGCACGCAGGGCACTGCAGAATCCCTATCTGTGGGAACTGCTAGTCAGCTCTTATCAGTCACATCCCAGTGCAGTGAGTTGTAGAAATCAAATTAGCAGACAAGTCAATTGCTTACGTCAGTCTGAAGTTTTGCGCTGGGGATGATGTGATAGTCCAGGGCCCCTCGCTGGGGAGTGTCTCTGGGTTTGATTATGAGGCTTGTAACGAAATGAAAACCTGACAGTGCAGTTTTGTTTCTGTCTTGCCTTTTTTCCCTCCTTTCTTGCTCAAAACATTCCTTCTCACTGTCATTTGGGGCAAGCAAAGCAGAGAATTTGTCCTTGCTGTGAAAGCAGAGAAAGCTTTGCTCTGTTATTTTATAAAACAAGTTGCGACATACCACATGGTTCCTCACATCACTCAGTAGTTCATTAGTCTGTCACTGCACAAGCATATTAAATGCTGAGCTGAAAATCACAAGACAGTACAGCGGTCCATTGAAATTTGTAAAGGATATCAAATATTCAAAGTAAGGGATGTAAAAAGAAGCCATTTGCTGTAAATACCAGTACCTGTAGTTGCACAAACATAATGAAGTGCTGTTCTCTGCCAAGCAGCGGATGGCTGCTGACAAACACGCGGCTGTGGGAATCCCCACAGTTATTTATTTCCAGAGAACTGCTACTGCTTCAGTAGAAGTCTCCTTCAGAAGCTCCAGCCTATCATGTGAGCCTCTTCTCCTAAACAGACAACATGGATAACTTGAAATTAGAGGCAAGATCAATTGCTTTCAAGCTCTCAGTGGCACAAAGAATGGTGTTATTAATTTCTCACGTACACTGCAGAAGCAGTGGACTCCAGCTTAACATTTTTGGAGGGCTGTTACATTTTTTTGTTTTTTTCCCTGTACTGCTTTCCCTGGATATTTAAGTCATATGTCATGAAACCCTCTGGTAATTCTTAAGTTTCTTTATATTAACTTGCCAAGGGCAGGCAGCAGGCAAACTAAGGTTTTAAGGGCAGAATAAAAGCTTCAGAGCTCACATCAGCTCTTTCAACAATAAACCCCAAATTCAGTTTCAGCTTCATCCCACCTTTTGGAAGACTGTCTAGCTGTAAATTCAAAATCTAAAAGGTGGAGTGGATTCTCCATTGCTTTTAAGTGTGTTTTCCAGAAGGTTAATTATCTTCACTGCTAATAGGTACGTGTTATTTCTGCTGTGGTTTTGATTTCCTAATTCTTGTGCCTTGTTAAGGCTTTGTCTGCTAGTAATACAGTCCCCAGCCTCCTCTATCCAGATCTGTAATGAATTAGTTTCTGAGGCTTTTGTCTGTAGCGATTCTAAAAATAATTTCTTATTGGAATCCAATTGAATCTGAGGGAAGCGAGGTGATAATCAAATGATGTCACCCTCACTTCTTGCACTGCATCTTGCTGCCTGCCAAAACTAGCAACTGTTGCTATGTACCCAGGGGAAGGTGATACTCCCAGCCTTTTCTTGGTGCTGGAAAGCACTCCTTTCTTGCTCTTGTCAGGCCTCTGAGAGCTGATGACGTCTGTCCCAGCCTTTTCATTTTACCCTTACTTGTTGGGATAGCCGTGGAGGAACGTGAATTGTGTCCTGTAGGGTGCTTTGAATTCTTCCTCTTCCTAAGAAGACCATTTCTCACAACCACTGCCAGTCTGGAGGACTGATGTGGTTTTGATTGTGAAGTGCAGTGCTTGAGCTGTGTGGTAATGTCTGTGAAAATCCTTGCACTGGGACAATGGCATTGCACCATGATGCTTCCCAGCCAGTTTAGTTCTTTCTCTCAGTAGCGCTCCTGCACAGTTGGCTGATGGTGGGACTCTTCCCCCAAGCTTTTCTCTGAGTACTTCCAGAAGATCAAAAAATCCCACCAGAACAGGAGGGCGTATTGTCACTCGACACATGGCGTTCCTGAAGTTCTGCAGTAACGATCCAATCCTGCTCTAGCAGCAGGTGGGTGATGTGGCAGGTTGCTCTTCTCTCCAGTAAGAGTCAGCATGAACTGGGGATTTTGTACCTGGCAGATGCTGTTCAGCACATTGCAAGGTCCACTTGTCAACAAGACCAGAACTGTGATTCGTTTTATTTTTATCGCGTGCTCTCCTAGTAAGCGGGCCGTTGGGGTGTCCCAGATCTGCTGTTAATGCGGCTTCTTACTGGTGGTGTGCGCTCACAAAAGGGTAAATGCTCCTCCTGACAAGCATGTGACAACTATTAATACTCACAGGCATTAGGCTCTGGCACTGTTACCTCTCTCCTGCCAGCACTGCTCCTCTGCACGGCAGAGCACTGGGCTTGCAGAGATCTCTCTGACATGCCCAGCATCGCGCTGACCTCTCTGGATCTGTGCCTGGAACAGAGCGGGAAGGTCTGTCTGTACTTCCCTGTGCTGACTGGCTGGTTTGCCTGGAGCTGTAGGATGTTGTGCCCTCCTCTGTCTGTGCCAGCTGGCCCCTTCCTGGTGGGAGGGCAGCTGCAGGTACTCTCCCAGGCCTGACTGTGTCCCTGGATGACTTTCACCCACCAAGGACTCTGGGTGTAAACCTGGAAGGGAAACAACTCAAACGTTCATAGGGCCTTGGTTAGCACCAGCACGTCTTGGCAGCTGCTCCCTGCTCTCTCTGCATTTGAAAGGGATTGCTTACAGTTTTTTGTCTTCACTTTGCTACAGTTGTTATCTAAACTTGTACGTTCTGTCTTTGTGTTTTTGGGCAGTGTAAGGGTGCTGGATCGCAGGCAGCCTGAGATACAGTCATGAGTTTGTACAGGACTCCATTTTTAATATTAAGCATGCATGGTTGCAAACAGCGCTGTGCCTGGTTCCAGCCGTGTCCTAATTATGGGGAGGGAGCAGGGGACAGAGAAGGGGCACAGCAGAAGAAAGCTCTCTGTGTTCACTGACTGGTGTATCAGAATGATGAGGTAGGGCTGAAGAACAGAGGCATTTTACGTCATTATAATTCCCAAGGACTCTTTTCCAAGAAGGTACACTGTCCCAATGAATAGCAGCAGGCCAGAGCTAACTGACATGTAAGTGCCCATAAATGGTGAAGTTACTTAAAGTTACTGAAGTTATTTAGCCTTTTACCAGGTGGAAAAAGCAAAGTTATCTAGGTGGAAACAAGGAGAGGAGTAAAAATGGGCAGAGTACCAAACTGTGACTCGCTGAAAGTAGCTTGTGAAAGTATCTTGAGGTCCTCTTTCCTAAAAGCCTTTGAAATTCAGCGACTATGGACTCTTGCCTCTTGGGACATGGACCAATTCCTTCTCTTCCTCCTGGCAGGTGCTGCCTAACAGTTGCCCTTTTTTTTCTCTTTTGAATGCCCCTGAATCACAGAGCTTGCTCATTCTGCATTTTCCCATTCAGGGAAAACCTTAAGGACAGTGTCAAAGTAGTGAAGAGGACAGCGTGCACTGGATGCTAGAGCCAAGGCAAGGGGGGTGGGCAGGAGGAAAAGTTGACCCTGTCTCTAGGCTTCTGTCCTAATCCTGCAAACTTTTTCTCCAGTTCTGCAGAGGTCAGGCAGTATTCCTGCATGAGCAGCAATTACTTGTTATTCAGCATCATGCTCGGATTGTGCTTCAAGAAATCATAATAACATGGCTAGAGTTTGTGATAAGACATGGATGGGATGCTTTAAGCCAAATGAATGGAAAGGCTGCTGAAGACATGGGTGGGATTAATTAAATAGAAGTTTTGCTTGTTTGACAGGCAGGGCTGAGTTAGGCCAAGGTCTGGAACTCAAAGTGTCTCCCTAAAAAGAACATAGAAATGCAGTGCTTCCAGTGTCCAATGTGCACTCCCTGGCATTGGTCCCAAGGAGGAAGTTTAGTCCAAGAGCACATGATCTTTTCAAGGGTTATCTGTCCAGGTGGCCCAGTTCCCTGTGTGCTGGTGTCTTGTGTAATCCTATATTTGTCACTGCTATCAAATCAGGAGACAGCGTTTTGAACCACCCTATACTCCCGTTGCATTTGCGATTATGTTGTTGGCTCTTGCAGTGGGAACCATTTGAGCAGAGCAGGTCACCCAGTGTGGCCCAAAGACATGGTCATCGGTCACAAGTGTGGCACTGAAGCAGCAGGAAGGAGGTGAAAATGGCCAGAAATTTTGCCTTGTTGTGCTGGAATGCCTTACGAGTACATTCAGGGTCTCCTAATACAGAAGGTCTGTCAGGTAACTGTAGTGGTTTCCCAGAAAATCAGCTTCATTCATTGCTGTTCTACTGGACAGGTGTTTTCTGTCATATGCCTACGTTAAGCTACTTCACTAAAATGCAACTTACTAAAACGCAACTTATAAGTGACATGGAATCCAAAGTGCCCAACAGTTCCACAACATTGAAAAAAAAAAGATGCTCCTCTATGCCTATAGCTTTATGGTTTCTCACCGTCCTGACTGTAATCGCTTTTGACACACTCATTTAAGGGCAGTGGGGCAGGGGAATAACTCTTCAGCCTGAGTTAATAGGATCCCAAGTGCTGCCCGCTCCTGCCCATGCGGGCAGAGTGCCACAAGGGCAACAGTTGGCATAGGTGGCAGCTGATGCAGATGCAGGAGAAGGCAAGTACTCATCTGCTCTCTCGCACTGTCCTCCCCCTCTGTTGACAGCATTGCTGTTTGTCCTGCTGAATCTTTATGTGGCTATCGGTACCTGTCTGCCTGTAGGCCCAGAGTATGGTGAAAGGCTGGGCTGCTTCGTAGCCTCTTCCTTCTTATCTATGTGTCACAGGAGGAAAAAGCCTAGACAGAAATAGGTTGTCCAGGGTCATCCTGGTGAAGAGGGCAACAATGCATAGGTGAAGAGGGCAACAATGCATAGCTGAAGCAGTTGATTTGTTAACCTTATAAAAAGATGCCATTAAATCCTGTATTTAGCTCCTCAGGGGAAGTAGCCTAGTTTCTTTTTCATTTTCCTTTTGTCATCCCTGTTTTAACATTAGTGACTCAGCTGTTGCTGTGCTTTGGAAGGACCACTGGGGTTATAGCTGTGATTGGATAGTACCAAGAGCCTATTTCTGCTGAAAATAATTATTATGGTCATTTTCATCTCAGAAGAGCCTGATGTAAAACACTGTAAGTTTTTCATTAACTTTTGTAAGCTTAGAAATTCGCTGTGCATGAAATTGGAAATTTCTTTGTGTCTCCTCTTGTTCATCCTTCTCAAAAAGTCAAAGTCTGGCAAAGACTGGTGTATACGTAACCCTACAGTCTGAGGGCGTTCCTGTTGAAGTCCACAAAGCATCTCACAGGGTATGCATTTAGATATGTGCAAAAGTCTTTGCAGGTAAGAATCTCGCTTTGCAACAGGGCACATGGTCAGATTGTATGAAGAGAATGAGTTTCCACCAACTCTGAAAAAAGTCTGACTGCAGACAGGCAAGTGTGAACTCCTGCCTCTCCCTAATTTTTTCATTCTCTACTTTGCTAATCTTAACCAGAAAGTATCCTGGTTCATTTCTGGTTTTCTAGCTGTCCCATCTCCTCTAGACTTTAATCACAGGGAAAAAAGAAGAGGAAAAAAAGGGCATAGGGATAGTGTGTGTTAGCCTGTCCTGTATTTTGCGTATCAGCTCCTTTTACAGAAGTATTAGCAGACCTGTCATGATGTATGTGCATATGTGTTGCTCAGGGTACTTTGTAGTGGGTCCCTTCCCTTTCTCAGAAAGAGGGAAAATATCCCCATAAGCATTTACCCTCATCTGTTCAGCTGCAACTTGAAGCTGCTTGCTTCTTATGTACCTTTGTTGTGAAAATGATACTTGGCATACCTAGGAGGCCTTGCATTCTTGAGCTATGAATACTGTGAAGTGTCATAAGAAAAAGATGTTGTACAAAGGCACAATCATTCTCAGCATCATCCCTTAAAATTTGCCCTGTGTCTTGAACGTGTAGATGTTGAAAATGGACTTACTTCAAGCAGTGTAGTTTCACTAACATAACTCAATGTTTTCCACCTAAAAGCAGCATGTTACATATGTCCATCCTGCCCACCTGGGTTCTGGGACCAGTTTCTCTGAGTAGCAGAAATCCATCTGGAGGGATTGTGTGGCCATCTCAGTGTACGTATGGCTTTTGGAACTCCAAGGCACATAGATTTTGATTCAGCAAGTCAGTACTTACAATTTTCCAGAGGGGGACAGTGTCTGTGAAGGGACACCATCTCAGGGTACTGAGAGGTTGCCTCCGTGCTTGTCCTGAAGGGCAGGTGAGGCAAAGCTGGTTTGTGCTAGCAAATGAAACCAAAGCAAGTCTCTCAGTTTTATCTTCTGTGCATCTTTATTGAATGGAAGCTTCGTTGTTTGCCTGTTGAGGCTGTAAGCTTCCAGATGCAAGTGTCTTCTACTTATGCAGGCCTTCCCATAATGGGAGTACAACCAGACTGCAACCTATAGGGTAGGTAGTTCTTGTCCTAGTACCTGGTGACAGCCATGGCTGTTGGTACAGTTGGGGTTCTCAGAACCTTCACCCTGTGGCTCTGCAGTTGTCTCTGAAAAATGTCCCAGTCTGAGTGATACAAGGGCCTCACTGTGGCCTGAATGTTTCAGGAGGGATTACTCATGTGAACCAGGTTCAAACCAGGAACATGAAAGGGCTCCGCCACTCATCAGTCTGCTATTCGGCTCTGGTGTCGGGGTGGGGTGCTAACACTGCATTGTGAGATGCCAAAGCATTTTGACACAGCCTAGCTTTAGGCCCAACATTTAGCACTTACAATTGTGATTGTGTTGATGACAGTGATTTTAATTTCTCACATTAGCTTAAAAAGTAAAAAAAAAAAAAAAAGGAGATAAAAAGATTACTTTTATACCTGTGCATTTACCTGGGTTGTGAGGTTTCTGGGATGGTGCTGTTACATGTGAAACAGGAATGTCCTGCTTGCTCTAGCAAAGGGCTGATTCACTGGCAGCATAATAGGTGTAATCTTCCGTTTTGTCAGCTCCTCAGGTATATTTTACCCTTGCAGTAAACAAAAAATAGATTTTTAAAAATCCAGTAAAACCAGTAACATGCAAGTCATGCCTGACTTGGAGCTGCCCAGGCTGGGTAAGGAGAGGTAAATTTTAGGGCTGTAAAAAAGCTTTTCTCCATAGGGATTAAAAAAAAACCTAACCCAAACTCAAATCCTGTCAACTCCGAGGTTGCAGCCAGGGCATCACAGTATGGAAACTATAAAGCCATGTGCCTCAGCAGTGAGTCCGTGGGCAGGACAGGTTTTGGGGTTGGGTGTCATAGAATCACAGAATGGTTTGGGTTGGAAGGGACCTTAAAAATCATGTAGTTCCAGCCCCACTGCCATAGGTAGGGATACCTGCCACTGGACCAGGTTGCTCAAATCCCTGTCCAACCTGGCCTTGAACAGTGCCAGGGATGGGGCAGTCACAGCTTCTCTGGGCAATGTATTCTACGCTCATAGTGAAGAATTTTTTCCTTGTATTTGATATCAGTCTCCCTTTGTCAGTTCAAAGTGATTTCCCTTTGTCCTATCACTGCATGCCCTTGTAAGAAGTCCCTCTCCAGATTTATTGTTGGCCCTTTTGGGCACTGGAAGGCTCTCCGAAGCTTGCTCTCAGCCTGTCTTCATAGGAGAGGTGCTCCAGGCCCCGGTGCATCTTTGTGGCCTCCTCTGGACTTGCTCCATCAGGTCCACATCCTTCTTACGTTGGGGGCCCCAGAGCTGGATGCAGTGTTCCAGGTGGGGTTTCACAAGAGCGGAGGGGGAGAATCACCTCCCTTGACCTGCTGGCAGCACTTCCTCTGGTGCAGCCCAGGACATGGTAGGCTTTCTGGCAGGCTCACATTACCAGGTCATGTTGAGCTTTTCATCAGTCAATACCCCCAAGTCATCCTCAGGGCTGCTGTCAATCCATTCTCTGTCCAGGCTGTATATGTGCTTGGGGTTGCCCTGGCCCATGCTTGGTTCAACTTCATGAGGTTTGCACAAGCCCATCTCTCAAGCATGTTAAGGTCCCTCTGGATGTCATCCCTTCCCTCCAGCGTGTTGACAACACCGCACAGCTTAGTGTCATTAGCAAACTTGCTGAGGGTGCACTTGATCCCAGTGTGCATGACCCAGTGCAATGGTGTGCCTGTGGAAGTCAGATTAAAGACTGGGCTGAGGAAAGACTCCAGCAGTAAACCTACCTCTCTACTGTTCATATAAAAACGGTGAGGAGATGGATGGTTTTGTCCACCATTGTCATCTGACACGCTGTGGACTTGATTTATGTATGCAGAAAGCAAGTCTGTATGATTTTTCCAATGTGTTCTTAAATGCAGTGTTTAAAATATGTTCCCCAGTGCAGAGGGACAACGTAGGAAATTGTGTGACACTGAGAGGCTAGGGAGGACCCATGTTTTCTTAGGATGAAAGCAGAGTGAGCATTGGAGTACATCAAAAGGAAAACTGATCACTTTCTGCTTTCAAAAGGCATTAATATTTTACAGCTGCCAGTTTTGAAGAGTGTGGAGGTATTTATTGGTAGTGCCAGCTACCCAGTCCTGAGTCTTGAAGGAGGAGATACCTGTTTTTCAAGTTGTTCTGTCCCTCATCTCCTAATTCGCACCCTGTCCACACTATCGCTGCAGTAACTCCGTGGCTATCTGGAGTTGCGGTTGTGTGTTTCTACACAGGCTGCCCTTCCCATGAGGCTCCCAAGGGTTTTTTGCCCCTAAAAGCCAGTGGGTCAGACCCACCGAGAGTCATACTTAGTTGTGTCCCTGGCTTCCCCTTGTGCTTGCATGCATGGGCCAGGGCCCATCCCTTTGCCACGTCATTTGCCAACTGAAGCACATCATATTTTAAAATGCACTTTTTAAGCAGATAATATCTTCAAGTTCAATGATAAACTAATCATGTGCTTAAAATAGCACAGACGAAGGGTCCTGTTTCAGATTAGTCTACATAGCAGAAATGCCGGGGGCTGTTCTGGAGATTGCTTGAAGGCTTTCTTGCGAGAAGGTCTCAGGTGCTTGTGCCGGCTGTTGAAGAGCTTGCTCAGGCCTGGTCAAAGTCAGTCAGGCGGCAGCGTATCAGATCTATTCCTCTCATCAGTCACACGTCAGCCGTAACTGTCACCAGATTTGCAATTTAATGTGCGCAGCTCAACACTTCCAATTAATCCAGCCTCGGTATTTAACAATCTATTATTTCAGAGCTAGCACTTCACTGAGCCACATGCGAGGCAGCCCTGCGCTTCAGTAAGGCAGGAGCTCTGGAAGGCTGTTTTCGTGCACGCAGATTTTACTCTTTCACTGCCACTGTGTGGTGGAAGTTATTGCTGGTCTGGTTGCGTTTCACAGGCTTAGGAAGTGTTAAAAAAAAATCAACACATGACCATGAAAAAATGTCAAAAAATGAAGATTATAATAGGTGATTCAGCAATGAGAGGCTTCTGCGATCTTCCATGGGAAGCTACTATTTTTAGTGAATTATTATAAGCTTGTAGCATCACTCACATTTATTTTTAAAGGCATGAAAGAACGCCCATACATGTTTCTAAATAGTCGATGTATAGTAACGGCCATATGCTGAGAATGAGCAAAAATAAAGCTGAGCACTCTGGTTTCCACATCGTCACGTGAGGGTTGTGCTGGGATCTGTGCATCTAAGAAACGAAAAACAGAGGGATTTTTATTTTTTCCTTCCAGTTGTTCTTTCTAGCAAAACAAACCCCAAGCCTTAGGGGTGAAAGTCTGTCTCATAGTAAAACTGCATGGTTTTCATTGAGGTCTAACTGGGTGACCACTGAGGTTTGTGAGGACTCTTCCAGTAGCTTCAGTAGCTGGTGGACTGGGGCTGTGCTGACAGTGGTAGCTGTTTTTATGACACTTACTGTGCATATATTTGGGTTGATTAGTTGCATGTGCCTGCACTTCTTGTGGAGCTCTGTGGCACGGAGGAGGAGAAACACAGCAATGCTGTGCTGAGAGGGCTCCACAAACACAGATGGTGTCATTTCCAAAGTTCCTGCAGTGAAAATGCTTTGAAGGCTGGGGCTTGCCATTAAGAAATAAAGGTGCTGGTGACACCAGTCCTGAATAGAAATGAGAACTGCTTTGATTTGGGTCTGCAAAGCTTCAGCCGTGTGTGTCTATTGCAGCCTTTTTTTATGCAGCTCCTTGGGTTTAAGTTCAGTAAGGGGCAATGTCTTCTACTTTCTCGCTATGTTCATGTCGCAATCCAGCCTGCACTGAGGTGCCTTGGGATTTTCACAACTCAGCACCTTGCAAGAGCCATGCCTTAAAGTAAATGCCTGCTGATAACTAAGTTAATTCCTTTGATGGAAGTCAACTGTGTGCTTCAATTTTGGGCAGCTGTGAGGTGAAGTGTGTGGAAGGGAGTAAAAAAGGCAGCTCTTGACCAAGATGCCTTTAGCACTCTCCTGATGTTGGTGCTTGCCTCCTGATTCCCAAATCCTGTTTTAACATGGAAAAGCATCGGTACAGCGTGCAGATGCAACACTTTATATTTTAAGGGGCTTCCTTGCAAATGGTGCCTGGGGTACCTGTCTCCTGATGCTGGGAGGAGTTGCTGAAGAGACCAGCCTTGTTCTTGCTCCACAGCTGCATTAGTTAAAAGTATCAGCATTTTCCTCGTTCTCTGCTTCCTGTCTTCCAAACACCCAATGGAAAAAAATATATGACAACCGGCATGCTCTGCTCACAGCAAAACAAATGTTATTTATTAAGAGTCCTCCTGTGGTCAGAGGATATCTGACTGTAAAATAACTGGAGATTTTTCTGTAACTGGAAGCGTGATGCTCTGAGACAATTTCCAGGCAGTGTATATTTTCAGCTAAGTTTTATTTGCGTCAGCATAGTGATTTGCAGTATCACTGTTTGCAAAGAGTGAGCAGTTGTTTTAGCTAGAATTAATTGTTAAGGTTGTTATTTTCTAATAAAAAACTTGAGAAAGTTGTAACTCAGTTCTCATAGCTTTGTGCATTGAGATGTTTTTCTTTTTGAAACGGAGAGCATGAACTTCCTTGGCAGGCACGTGGCTCGCATACTGTCCTTGTGGCAAGGAGCAGCTGGGGCGGTGGGGAGTGGGGCACGTGTTGCTCTGGAGGGCTTGTTTCCCCATGCTAATCACCTTCACCTGTTGCAATTTGGCACGGCATGGCGACCTGTGTGCAGCATGAAGGCAGATCCACATACTGCTTTCCTATCTGAGCCAGCACATTTCAGAGGATAAATCTTTGCTGCACTTCATGTTCTCCCAGGGAGCTTTAATATCCCTCAAGGCTTTCTGCTTTTCCTAGGGGTTGGGAACGATGGGCAGAGACAGAGGCAGAGAACTAATTGCAGTGAGGGCCTGTTCTAGCAGTTCCCTTACCACCAAGGTCAGCAATACTCCTTTGAAGACAGGCTAAGGAGGGGAATCCATAGAGTCACCCTAAATCTGTGGGGATATTTTTCCCCGTTTTCCTGCAGGAGGTCATGCTTGAGTAGGGCTGAGCCTGTATCACCCTGCTTGTGCTTTCCAGGGCTGTGAGGATGGAGGCCTTTGCCAGCCGGGTGTGAAGGGATGTGTCCTGCAGGACCGTGGGTCCTCTTGCCGCCTGCTGCTGCTGGTGGGATTTGCAGGAGCTGCTTGGGAACTTGCAGATGATACCAAACATTGAGTATAGAAAACGTTTAGGTGTTAGGAATGATTTCTTTTTTCTTCGTGTAATTTGCTTAATGCCTCCCCACAACTTCTGTAACTTAGAATATAACAACCTGGAATACATAATATTTGATTTTATATGGAAAAACATGTATATTGATACAACATGGCTGAATGGATATTGTGGGAGGACTTTCTTTATGATTTAGTTCTTGCTTTTGCTCTTGTGCATCTCCAGAGCACCCTCACTACTTTATGAATTATATGTATTTTTCTAGTTTGCAAGAACTCATGGGTAAGAGGTGGCAATTCTGAGGCTTTTTTGGATTGGGGATTTCAGAGTTCCTTGAGAAGAGCAGCACTGTACCCTTACAGAGCCAGGCAGAAAATGACTGTATGGAACCAACAGATTGGGACTTCCTAAAGATCTCCTTGCATAGACTCGCAAATCCCTTTCACCAGAAATTCCTACATATGTGCACACAATTGGCAACTTTATTTAGAGTCACTATTTCCTTGATTACTTTCAGTTGAATCTCGCTGGGGGCTTTAAAGCAAACAAAGTGTAAAACTGGTAGTTGAAGCAAATTCTGAGTTACTTCATGAGAAGGCAGTGGTCTGGATGGGTGGGCAAAATATGCTGGCATTATTCACAACTTCCTATTCCAGCAGTAGCTGAATGTAAACAAAGGAGTTTGTTTCATTTTACTTTTCTAAAAGAAACAGGCTTTAGTGGAGGCCCTCTGTACGGGTTCACCCCCGAGATTTGTGCTGCAGTGTTTTGAGCAAGGTGACATAGGCTGGACGCTGAAATTCAAGTGAGCAAGTAGAGCCATGGGGAAGAAGGGCTCCCTGCAGTCAGTGGAGGTTGATACACAGGAGTTATTTTCATGGTTTCTTTTCAGTGGTGTTAGATCCAATGGCTTTCCCTACTGTGTGGCCAACAGCCAACTTCATATGGTGAAATTAGAACCTTAAATATGTTAATACAGTATAAAATAAAGTGTAAATCTCTCAAGTGAGCATTAGCAGCATTTATGGGTCTGCAGGTAGCATTTGTTTTTCTCCCGTAATGTCCCGGTATCCCACTCGTTAAAATAAACAACTGCTTTTGATTTATAGCCTTAACTTTACAGTTTAGGAGCCTGTATTTGAAATAACGAATTAGCCACTCACTAGAAAACACTGAAATAAAAACAGACCAGTGTGTAACTTGGACTCGGCAGCCACCAGCTGCACCTCATCTTGCTAATCTTTAGGCTTGCTTTTTTTTTTAAGTGAGGGCTTTTAAGAGTTAAGTTACACAACTCCTTTTATTTTTAAAGCGAGTGGATTCCTTGTTGCGTCGTTGAGGATGATAAATTGATACCACATGTTGCTCCCAGACAAAAAAGACTCTGTACTGCAGTGGAAGCACTTGCAGCTGGTGTCTGAGTTAATGGACGAGCTCCACAAGGTAAACATGGCTTGGAAGAAGCCGAAACAGGCACAGGAAGGAGGAATTTTCTCCATTTTAAAGGCTCAAGCATTTGGTGCTGTTGCCTGACCAGGGCTGAGTGTTGAAATAATGTGCAGTCCTGTCCTCCCTGAGAGACTCTTTCAAATGTTCGTACCGAATGAGATATACGGAACTTTGGCAATGTTTGAGTGTCCTCTCTGGGAGTTTACCCATTTGCAGTCATATTGGAATATCAAGGGAGACGTGTGTAATTAGGACATGGTAGTTGATTTCATTTATTTCATTTTTGCGAGCAAAATGTGGCTGGCTCCCTCAAGGAGCATTAACTGAACAAAATGCAGTGCAGTGGGCCGACATTTGTGAAAGCTGAGAGCATGGTCCAGAGTTTGGGGAAGCTGCTGCCACCCCTCATGTTGCTGTGCTGGCTACAAGTGCGCACCCACCCCGCTACACCCCTTCTCCTGAAACCATTGGCCTAAGCCCATGCAGGGTAGTAGCACTGCTTCCCTGTGACACTAAGCCACCCTCTGCTCACACACTTGTCCTGCCTCGTGTATTCCTCAGCCCTAGGTCTTCCTCATCTCCACAGCTGGTCATTTCTTCCCTGGACCACTTCCCCAGGGAACTGGGACCCAGCTAGGCATGGCTCAATGCCATATGGGATGCTCTTGATCATATCTGCAGGAACCTTGGGCTTCTGGCTCTTAGCAGAGCACACAGCATTCTTCAAGTCCAGTATAAATAGTAACACTAATAAAGGGAGGAGCTCATCATATTTCTTTTCTCCTCTGCTCTTGTACAGTCCATATGTTGTACCTATCAGTGGTATCTGAGCTCTTTCCAAGGTGTCTGCAGCCTGGCTAGCATCTGTCCCATCTACATATGGTCCCCAGGGCAGATGATGGAAGTTCCTTTATAGATCTTTTAAAGTTCCTCATTGCATTTTGGCATGGAAAAATGTGTTACGTTTCCATCATCATGGCCTAATCTCTCCCCTACATAAGTCAAAGACAAACCCTCATTAATTTGATCAGCAGCAGGTTCAAATGATTAACTATTTTCATAAGATGCATTTTCTTTGCTTTCCCACCTCCTATATGGTTTATTGCATGGTCATATATTACTAATGCACGTGGTTGTGAGTGAAGATTGTCCCATGATATTTTCCTATAATTTAAGCAGATGGGAGCATTATTTGACAGCTCCGAAATCAGGTAGAAAATACAGTTATTTCCATCTGATGCAGCCTGGTAGCACAGCACAACAGCCTTTACTAATGTGAGTTGTCAGTCTTGGTGACTCCTGTAGCAAAACTTGCATGTGAAAGGATAATAGGATCCAGCCCTAATTTGATTTGGCAGAGCATCCAACACAAGGAGAAACCAAGGAACTCAGATACTGTTGCTGAAGAGGTTAGCGGAGGAGGTTACGTGAAAGAAGTGGGTTTTAAGGCAGTGTTTGAACAGAGGGTGGAGATAGGGTACACAAAAATAAATTGGCCCATAATTACACTTAAGGAAACAATCTTCCTACAGAAGGAAAGTAAAGAAAAACAAGCTGGAGTCTAAGTAGCACATTGCTTAATGTAAAGGAAAACAAACTGCTTGGATTTTTTTATAGCCACCAATTTTCAATACAGAAGTATTATTACATTATTATTTGAGCAATACCAACACTGAGCAAAAAGATGTAATAAAAAGAAAATTATACTTGTGCCTACACGTATCCACACATGCAGGACCCTCATCCTGAAAGGTACCTAAGTCTAACACTTTTACCATTTAGGACTTTTCATGGGTTTAGACTAAGTAGTTTCATACTACAGCTACCACCAGCACAAATAAGCTATTTTATGATGAGAATGCTAGAGGTTGAGAACTGTTAGCTGCTGGCGCTTTGGCTGAGTGTTTTTGTATCTGAAGCTATGCGGCACACTGTGTATGCCACGTTGGGTGTTTCTTTTCTGTGTTTTCTAAGATTTTCATCATGAGAAGGAGTTACAGTGCTGTGTCTTCTTATACCCAGCATTTATAGGTGGGGAGCAGCATGGTTTGCATAGCTCTCGTAGCCATGTGTTGTGGTCTAGCTCTGGTTGTCCTCATCCTGTTGCTGGCTTTTTATGAGGAGAGATCCCCAGGCAGATGTTCTCACAAGTGGTTGTCCATGAAAGTCCTGGGGGATGGATGTGAGAGCTACCTGCAGTGATGTGGTACAAGCTGGAGTATCAACATTTATATTTATTTAAAAAATAGCCGTTCTCCTGCCAGTTGGGAGAAACATGAGCAAGTAGACAGTGGCGCCTACTTATTAGAAGTTAGAAACAGACTGTTGCCAGACTCAAAATGTAGTTAAAATGTCATGAGTTAAATAATAAATCTCTCTTTCCTTCCTTAGACTGAAGAGCTATTACACTGCAACTCAATCCACTACATTTTGATGGCATGAAAGTCCCTTAGAAAAGGACAAGTTTATAGCTGAGGCACTGACTCAAACTTCTCTCGAGTATGTCTGCAAAGTCTGGTCTGCTGTTTTGTGCAAATTGTTTAAAACATAACAGTTGCTATTTTGAACCGTGGTCCATATGATTTCTCTTTTCATTAAGTGATAATCACAACCGCGTCTGCTGTCTGCGTGTGAGAAGAACTTCAGGCGTGTTTTCCATTTCACAATCTGACAAAAAACACAACACTTAACAGGGAGAAAAAAGGCATTTCATACTGAAAGGAATTGTTTAAAAAAAGATGGGCTGTATTACTTTATACATCAAACGCGTCTCCAGTTCCCTGATGTCAAACATCCGTTTATCCTAAGGATGCAAATGTCAAGATGCTTGTGAATAATTTGTTGATCGATTCATTCTTTCCCCATTTAACTCTGGAATTTTTTCAGTACTTTGTAAATGGAGGACACTTACTCTGGATGGTTTGATTATGCTAGGGTCCTGTGGACTTTGTGTTTCTAAAGCATGCTGGTAGAACAAATGTGGTTTTTCACCTCTTCGTAGGAATACCTGGTGATGGCCAAAATATAAGAAAAAAGAACTCTTGTGACTTTTTAAACTTGAACATCTTTAACCTGGAGAAATAGCATATCTGTTTTGTCAAAAGAATATGGGATAGCTCCAAAAATCTTTGGACTTGCATATGTAAGCAAAAAAAAACCCAAAGCTGGAAACATTGTCCCTAACAAGTGGTACTTGCCTGTCCTTTCTTTGAGCTGTATTTTAAGCCCAAGATCAGCAGGATGAGTGGAGTGGGATTTTCATGTCAGTTATTTCGATTCAAATCTGGAGTCTTTTCACTAGGGTACCATGCACTGGTTTTCTTGGCCTCTTTTCTCATTCTGAGGTGATTATCATCATTTTGAGCCAGCATAGGCTTTGAATGGTAGCTGTTGCTGGCTAGTGCAAGCAGGTAATAGGCAAGAGCAGGCGATGCACGGTCCCCTTCAAAAGTACTGTGTTTTGTAGCATCCTGTACTGTGCAAGGTATCCAACTGCGTACATCAGCTTTACACAGCTCCGTTATCTAGCAGCTTACAGGAACAGGGATATTGTCGTGTGTTGTGTCACATCTTGTTTTGAAGACTATGAGGATAATATAGCGAGGGGACAGCTGGCCAGCTACTGCAGTACGGGCGTAATTCTGGTGCCTCTAATCAAGAGAGAAAGTGCAGCTTAGTCATGCACAGAGTGCCTGTGGGAGAGGAGCAACAGCACTTGCAGTTTCCTCAAGAATTATTATAACAAATACACAACACATGCCCATGAAGAATTAAAAAGACATTTGCAAAGGCTGTGATGAGTGTGACTACCCCTCCAGTCAGATTTTTGCAGCGCCTATGCAGTTTTTATTTCAAGGAACTGATGGCAAGATTGCTGATAGTACAGAGGTCTGTCCTGAGTCAAAAGTAAGAGAGAAACATCTAACTCCTTGCTAACAGGAGTGGAGCTGTCATGCTCCTTTCCTTAGGATACAGCTTTTGGGAGTATAGAGATGGACACCAGGAGCGTCCATACAGCTTGTGCAAGCATGGCGCTTATTTACAGCAGCATGCTGCAGTCACACTCCAGCCTTTCCATGTTCACCACCCAAGAAACCCATAGTGATGTCCAGGAGGGTCTAATGCTTTTATTCATGTTGCTGTTTTCATGTGATGTTGATTTAATGACTGAAATTTGGGTAGCAAAAGTCGTTGGGGTGCCAGTCCTGATGTTTTGTTTTGTTCCTTTCCTGCAGAATTCTATCCGGCACAACTTGTCACTCCACAGCCGATTTGTCAGGGTGCAGAATGAAGGCACCGGGAAAAGCTCTTGGTGGATGATCAATCCAGATGGTGGGAAAGGCGGCAAGGCGCCCCGGAGGCGCGCTGTGTCAATGGACAACAGCAACAAATACACCAAGAGCAGAGGGCGAGCGGCTAAGAAAAAGGCAGCCCTGCAGACTGCCCAGGAGACAAGTGAGGACAGCCCTTCTCAGCTCTCCAAATGGCCAGGGAGTCCCACCTCCCGCAGCAGTGACGAGCTGGATGCATGGACGGATTTTCGCTCCCGTACAAATTCCAATGCCAGTACGATCAGTGGCCGCTTATCACCAATTTTGGCAAGCACCGAACTAGATGATGTCCAAGATGATGATGCTCCACTTTCTCCCATGCTATACAGTAGTCCATCGAGCTTGTCCCCTTCAGTAAACAAACCATGTACTGTGGAGTTGCCCAGGTTGACGGATATGGCCGGGACAATGAATTTGAACGATGGACTGACAGATAACCTCATGGATGATCTCTTAGACAATATAACACTTCCTCCCTCCCAGCAGTCACCCACGGGAGGGATGATGCAGAGAAGCTCCAGTTTTCCTTATGGTTCCAAAGGCTCAGGGCTGGGTTCCCCGTCAAGTAGTTTCAACAACACCGTGTTCGGGCCGTCATCCCTGAATTCCCTCCGCCAGTCGCCCATGCAGACCATTCAGGAGAACAAGCAGGCCACCTTCTCTTCCATTTCTCATTACAACAACCAGACGCTGCAGGATCTCCTCGCCTCTGATGCACTTACTCACAGCGATGTCATGATGACACAGTCTGACCCACTCATGTCACAAGCCAGCACAGCTGTGTCCGCCCAGAATTCCCGCAGGAATATAATGCTCCGCAGCGACCCCATGATGTCGTTTGCTGCACAGTCCAACCCGGGCAGTCTGGTCAGTCAGAGCCTGCCCCACCACCAGCACCAGTCCCACAACTCGTCTCTTAGTGGCAGCCGTGCCTTGTCCAGTTCCATCAGTAACATAGGCTTGAGTGATTCTAACAGCTTGGGATCTACCAAACATCAGCAGTCACCTGTCAATCAGTCTATGCAAACACTTTCTGACCCGCTCTCAGGCTCCTCTTTGTACTCCTCTAGCATGAACCTCCCAGTAATGGGACACGAGAAATTCCCAAGTGACTTGGACCTGGATATTTTCAATGGGAGCCTGGAGTGTGACATGGAGTCCATTATCCGCAGTGAACTCATGGATGCAGATGGGCTGGACTTTAACTTTGATTCCCTCATCTCAGCTCAGAATGTTGTCAGTCTGAATGTGGGGAACTTCACTGGTGCTAAACAGGCTTCATCACAGAGTTGGGTACCAGGCTGAAGGATCTTTGAGAACAGGGAAAATGGGCAAACAGGTCAGTGTCCCATAGATGTGGTAAAATAATTGGTTCCTTAGTTTTATTGGAGTTTGCACCAAACCCTTAATAATTAGTGCACACTAATAATACTAATTTGGCTTTTGATGGCTTGCTATGTGTTGGTATGCAACAGGAACAACCAAGAAACATTTGGAGGTGTGGAGGGAAACGATGCTAAGCTATAAAAGCTGTTCAGCTGCAACACTGTCAGCACACATCTGATGCTTTGCGTCCTTCCTAATTTAGGCATGAGAAATGATGATGACAAATCAGGCAAACCAAGGTGGAATATTTGTGGGGTTTAGGAATCACATAGCTCCGGCTTGTAGTCTTTGAAGTCACAACAGATGGATTCTTCTCTGCAGCTGATGCCACATGTAGCCAAGATGTGTTACATAGGGAGAGGGCAGTCAGTGAAGCGATGTTAATGTAGGGGAGGAGAAAAAGTTTCTTTGCAAGATCAGTGCATGCACTGAGGATAGGGAGTGTGGACCAGATCTGGGCTGAGTTAGAGTTGTACTTCTGCTGTGCTAGCAAAACTGTTCTGTTTGAGGGTTTTTAATTGTATTTCTTGGGGAAAATAACCCCCAAAACAACCAGTAAATGGAGGAGTTAAATAATGAAATAGCAAAGGTGGGATCCTGATCCCAGGAATGTTATGGGTTTAATGTTTTAAATGCACTAAAATCGTTGGCTCATCCTCCCTGGGCCTGGGGTGAGTATTGATTTCACTTGGGCTCCACCAAGAGAATGTCTGTAGGTTTGGGTTCTGACGTTGGTGCTTTTCAAAATTAGCCCTCTTCAGATTAATTTTTTCCAGATTGTTGTGGTTTTTTTCCATTGCTTCTTTTCCACAACCGGGGGCATTTGAACTTGTAAACATTATTTCTGTCATCCCTTTGTGATTCTGCAGTCTTCTGCCCATACCTCTGTGTGCTCACACGTACGTATTCGCTGACTCATAGGGCAGGTGCCACACAAAAGTGCCCTTTCTCCTTTGTTTATTTATTAGTATAAGGGAGTAGATTTCAAAATATAGTAGGATAAAAGGTTAGCTATAAATAATTGAAAGTGTTCTATTAACTTCAGAATAATATGTAGAGTATCCCAGTGGTGAGGTTAAACAAGGTATTCATTCACTTTGCAGCTTACTTCCAACTCTCTAATTTTCTAGATGAAGGGTGGAAAGGAGTTGGTGTCTTTCACTTTATGGTTCTTAATCTGTCCCTTTCATCTTTAATTGTATTAAGTATTCATTCTTGTGTTTCACAGCTAGATGTTCAAGGGGAAGCTTTGCAGTTGGTGAACAGCAGTGGTGAACCTCCTGAATGCCTTCTTGTGTGTATGGAGTACCCCAGGAGGCATGTGCTGTTTGTGAGGGGGAACAGGGCTGCGCAGGAGTCCTCCTTTCAGCAGTTCTGCAAAGCAGCACGCTCCAGTGGAGCGGTTGGTTTGTGCAGGCCTTTCTCTGTCAGTGGGAGGATTTCCTCTGGTTCTTTCACATCTTCTCACTCTAAGCAAGAGCGTTTCAGTGCATGGCCAGGAGGCAGGCTGCAGAGGTGAGCTGTAGAGGATGCCATGTGACCCTGACCCTGCATGTCAGGGCCCTGCATGTGGTCCTGTGGCCAGGGCCACAGCTGAACTCTGGTTTTCCTTTAGTGCCAGTGCTGGAGACCTTAACAAAAGGGGGAAAAAAATAAATAATGGACTTTTTTGCAGAAGGTTACACTTGCACTGTCTTCCTCCAGGTGCACGAGCTGTTTGGATTTAAAAGCCCTTTTTACATGAAGTAAAAGAAAAGGCTGTAGGAACTTTATCACTGTGAGACATCTAACAGTACTGTCTGACAGACAGGGCCTAAAAAATAGATGTTATTGACACCTTTGCTTGGCACAGGCAAATTGGGCGATCTCCTGCTTTCATAGCTTTGTTTGCTGTGTATAGGCAGAAGTAGCTTGTTGGGAGACCTGCCTGGGCTGTGCAGAGGAGGCATACTACATCACCTCTTCACCAGTGCTCTCTGCTGCCTCTTCACCCCAGCCTGTGCCATTCACGGAAAGCATATCCACTGTGATCTTTTTCAGGCTGCTCCCTCTGAATAGAGGAGCTGACACATCTGTATGAGCAGAGTCTCATTGCAAAGGACAGATTTATTAACGAGACAGCTCTCCACGGTGGATTACTGTCCAGTCATCTGTGGAAGCCTCTTTCACTCGTTTTGATAAGTGGACTGGCTGCTGCAGGGTGCCTCTGGTATCAGGTGCAAGCGCAGATGATTTCTGCTGAACTGGGTCATAAGCACCCTTCCGTGTCTGTTAAGCAGAGTTGCTTAAGAGTTTGTCTCCCTACGAGGGGTTCCTCATGTCACATCAGGTGCAATCATTCTAAGTTGCTTTCTCAGTTACTTCTTTGCTTTGCTGTAGCAATAGGGACCCCTGAATTAAAGTCTTCTTTTGGCAGTGTTCATGACCTCCCTAATGAATATTTACAGGTTTGAAGACTAGGGAACACTTTGGGCAGAACAGCCTGATGCTTGCTCATGCTGAATCCATTTCAGGGGGACAGCCAGGTGTGTTTTGCAGGCGGGCAGAAGCAGTTACAATGGATTACTGGCATACCTGGGAATAGTGAGTGCTGTGTTTTCTGTGAAAAATAAGAGAAACTTTGGAGTCAGTTTTCAGGAAGAAAAGAAAGAAGCAAAACAATGGAACTTTAGTTTATACATGCTCTAGGTATAGAGGGGGATTTACTTTGGAAGAAAATCAACTACAATTTTTCATGGGGGATGTAAGAAACCTGTGCAGAAAACACCACCATTGTGGGTTTCACGGCTGTGCACATTTGCTGCATGTAAGCTTGTGCATGGTCCCTGGAGAGAATCTTTGCCTGTCCCAATGTGTTGTCCTTGTGCATGTGAGGCTGCTCATGCCCATCCTTTCAGAGGTTCCTCATTGAAGCATATTTTGGCTTTTGATTTTGTTTGGTTTGGGTTTTTTTTCTCTTACAAGAAGGAAAGGAGAAAATCAATATGCTCTTCTTTTGCTTTATTCACTCAGCCATAATTTTTCCCTTTTTAAATTGGCTGGGCCTCTATTCCTCTCTCTCTGCCTGCTTCCCAAGAGCACTGGATATGCCCTCCATCTACTCAGATAATCATTGCCTTGTTTCTTCAGCTTGTTTATCAATCAAGATATCACTATTCCCTCACCTGTCTCTAGAATACCTTTTATTATGAAATTAATGAGTCCTCTCTTTAGCCTGGAGTTCCCCTCAGCTCTGTACTTTGCTCCATGGTCCTTCTCTGCCAGCAAGTCCCAAGGAAGAGTAGTCCCAAAGAGATTGTTACGGGAGACTTTTTGGGACATTTGCTGCTTCAAGTTCAGAAGCTGGTGATCAACTACCTGGTGATCAACTACCACTTCGGCCAGTATTTCCTCTGGTATCAGCCATCCAAGAAGTTGCTTTTACCTGGATTGTTTTAGTGATCCAGTTTACAGTAGTGCCACGCAGGCAGTGATGCTGGCAGGGCTCAGGCAGGAGCTAGTGGATGGCTCAGGGCAAGTAGGGCAGTAACTTCCTGAGCTGGTTTTGCAGTCTGAAAAACTCATCTAGCTGCATCTTCTAAAAGATTTTAATGTGCCATTTAGGAGGATGCCTCTGGGCTCTGGGATGGAGCCACATTGTCTTGTGTGAAAACTATGAATAAAACACTTCACAGGCCAGTTAAAGTCGCTCATTTCCCCCTAGCATCATCTTGGTCCTTCATCTTGTTATTGTAGCAGTGGAGTGCACAAGCTACTAATAGCAGCATCATATAATGTTTGCACGATTTGATGATTAACATCTCTTATAAAGCAAAATCCTAGGAAACGTAACAAAAGATCTGTTGGTATTTCATTACTCCATATCAGTTTGAACTACTTGCCAGTTTGTTAATTGGTGTTCATTCTGTTTCTGAGTAAAATTCATACCAAAGACATATGATAAGTCTGAGGATGACTATTTGCTGCACCACCATCTTTAAAGATGAAATAGGTAGTAAAAGATCTCCATTTGTATGGAGTTTCAAATCAGAGAGCTCTGGACAATATGCCATGAGGAATATGATTTTTGTTCTTTACCAGAAATCTTCTTTTCTGCTTATGGAAGCTGAAATGTGGAAACCAGAATTAGTGGACCTCTTCCTTAGGATGCTGACTGCCTTGGTACCATCGCTTCCTCCTCACTTATGTTCAGCAGTGAGGTTTTAGGGGTAGGTCTGGCAGGTTTCTTACAAGGAGCCAAGATGGTTTTGGCTGACTTTAAAATATCTAAAGGAAATTCAGGAGCAGCAAATTCTTCTGCTCCATTTCTAACAGGTTAGTGGTTAAGGAGGTGGTGTACTTCTAACATTTCAGTGTTGTTTCAGCCAGCCAGAGTTTTGAAAGGTGGTTTTGTGACTAGCCCAATGTCACGCTCACCAAGTTTAGTCTTTGAATGAAAATATCCATGTGGAAAGCATATTTCACTGGGAACAGGGAAGCCTATTAACTCCCAAGGAGCCTGCCTCAAGCAGGCTCCTCGCTCCCTGGCCAGGCACCAGTGGCATGGGGGCAAACTCTGTGCTTATGGCTGCTGGGGAGGAAGAAAGGGGAAAGCTGGGCAAACCCTGCTGGGGCTGCCCCCTGTGCGGTCCCACTGGCCACAGTGCCCCTGGAAGCCCTGTGCACACAGGGGCCACTCCTGGACTTACAGGGATGCTGTGGCTTTTGCTGTGTGAAGGCAGCAGGAGCTGGCACACAAGCACAATAAATTGCTTATTCCTTCTGGGAGTAGGGCTTTTTGGATTTTGTGCCTTTTTAAATCTGGGTTTATGTTTTGGGGTTTTGTCAACCTGGGGAAAAGGTCTGTAAAAAACAGAATTGCCTCTGCAGGCTTGTGTTGTGAATGCACAGCAGCTGGAGCCAGGACAGTGGTCTGATCTTGTGGTTTGGGTGTTCTTCTAGTGGTGTTTTATATAGATATGTTTTTTAGTACCTCATGCTTTGTCATGTGATTCAGCAGCAATAATTAGGCAGAAACTTGCTGTCCCTGCAGATGCCAAGATTACAGGATGGCATACTCTCACCAGATGACAGCACAAACTGATATTTTTAGAACAGCCCACATCAACTGGTCTCCCCAGTGCTTTCATCGCTGGATCAGCAGCACACAGGTTTTATTACAGAATGAGTCTTCACAAACCATCTTTCTCATGTGAATGAGCCATAATGATTGTTTAGAGCTGCAGATCAGTGTTGGTCCCCAGACATGCTCTTGCCTGAGAGCTGGGCTGGTTACAGGTGTTTTTTCATTTTTCTTTTCTTCTTGTGAGCCAGACTTTAAATAGCCCCCCTAAAAACATCTTCTTGAAGAAGTGCGTAATAAGAGATCCTTTTTAGACACATAGCGTCATGCAGCTGAGGTTGAGATCGTTCTGCATAGCAATTCAGCACTCAGCCGAAGTGATGAACTGGTAGCTGGTGAGGTTAAAGGCTTGTGTTGCTGACAGGTAAAGAGCACAGGTGTAGTGTAGGCATCGTGAGTGTACGTATTTGAGTAGGTACCATACATAAATAGTCTTTCTCTCCTGGCCTGGGGAGGGAGGATGAAGGAAGGATGCTCATGCAATGCCTCTCTGGGCTCCTGGTGTTGCCGGTGGAGAGTGTCAAGCAGGATGCTCCCATCAGCACTGTCCCTGATGGAGTGCCACACAATGGGTGGGGACACTGTCACCATCAAATCGGGTATCTGCGGCTGGGTAGTGGGAACACTCTACAGCAGTCCAGTCTATGATGGCTACTTAATCAGCTTTTCCACTCAGATTACTGTGCAGGGTGGCAGTTATTGGAGCCTGGTAGAGCAGACATCTGCTGAGCAGTAATCAGGTGGACATGCAGCTCAGCTAAAGGAGGCTGCTGTGTAACCATGGTTGTCTGCCTTAACTCCAGGAAAAAAGCCACTTTTCCCAGACGATGCCATTGTGTTTATGCACTTCTACAGCTGAGCTGAATACCTTGCCTGTTGTTTTTTCCTTGTACTATCTGCTTCTGGTGCCTTTCACAGGTAATTTATTTCATACAAATGTAGAGAAAACCTGGGTTTGAGGAAGGACCTTCCCTCCTTTGCCTTTTCTACCACTTGTAAGTCCTAATAGAGGATGTCCTGCTTTATATCGACATGGTGGAAGTCATTTTTTATGACCTGCGTGAGCATTATTGTCATGTCATTTTCAGCTTGCTGCAGAGGAAACTGAGAATACTTCATAGCAGGGAGGACGTTTTAAATTTTTAAAATAGGCTTGGTACCTGGCAGAGAAAAAGAAACTCTCTATGAGGACATTCAGACTAAAGAGTGCGTAGCACGTTTCCATAGCACTATAAGCCCATAATTCAGATGTTTCCAGCCATGCTGGTACCTTTTACTCTAGAAGCGGTTCTTATTCTTCAGATTCAAAAGCAAAATATTTGTCTCGTCTTGGCACAAGTGCAATAGTTATCCGTCCTTTTCTGATCCATAGTAGAGGTCTCCTTCCTTGTGCTCCAAGAGTGCCTAAAGAAAGCACCATTTTTCCAGCCCATGTACCTTACCCCTAAGAGGTGATGTATTTTGCAAACATTTTTGGCCTTCTTCCTCTAGTCCAGCAGCATTCTGGCTACGAGGTGCTCTGTTGAGTATCCAGGCTGACGTCTGTCAATGGCACTGTCATCCATAACTGTCAGGATTTCAACCCCACTACTCAGGCCCATGAACAAAAGGCAGGGGATAAAATTTACAATAAGGCTGTTAAGTAAGAAGCCTGGAGACCTTGTAGAGAGGTGCTGTTCTGTATCTAGCTTCTGTTGGCCAGAGTAGAGGATTGAACCCACCTAGATGTGATGCAATTGGTTATCAGCAGTGCTTGTGCTGGAAAGCCAGCATAACTGCATACTGACATGTCTATAGGTAGCTCTGTCAGCATATGGTCTTCTTGCATGGACAACAACAAAGTGACATACAGTGCAGCCTGCATGTGCCTGCTCCTCTTGCAAGGAAGTGCAGAATTTCCTATGAATCTGGTTGTTTAGTTTCCTGGTTGGTCCTGATACATTAGGGAACCCCAATCTACTTTTGCCTTGCAAGTATGTGAGCATGAATGGACCACTTTCTGGTTGTCTTCTTTTCATGTGTACAGTGGGTAAAAGGGACGTTACCCACCATTGATGCTAAAATGAGCTGCCCAGAGGAGTGGTGAATGCTCCCTTGGTGGGAATATTCCAGACTTGACTTGTCAAGGCCCTGAATAACCTAACCTAAGGCTCTGCCTTCAGATGATGCTTCCAGCCCGCACTTTTCTGTGGTTCTGTAGACAAGTGGGATATCACACATATCAATAGTTGTGGCACCTCACTACAGTTCTGGGCAAGCCTTTCATCCGAGGGAGCTGCTGCAGGGTAAGAGAATGATCTCCTGTCTTTAGTTACATCTACTGCCAAAATACTTGATTCTCTGCTGTGGTTTTGCAGTGTGTCTTGGAGTGGGAGAATAGCAGCAGGAAAAGAGACACTTTTGTGCTTTACATGCATGCACAAGTACCAGCACAGCAACTTTCTAGCTCCCATAATTTTTATTTCTGTGCCAGCATTCTTCCTCTTTCCATCATTGTCCCTCACTCTTTGTCCCCAATTCTGAGCTTAAAAAGGATCTATTTTTATGAGTAGAACTTAGAGAGAAAAAGTGAAGTTGTAACGTGCCTGAAAGTTCATGAAGACACATTAAGTTGCCACTACGGTTTTTGCCTTTGGGCTTCTCACTTTCACTTCAGTGTTGTCTCTCAGCACAGATCCATCCTAGTGCATCATACATGAAGCCTGTATGGTGTCACTGTGGCACACCTGCCATGGCAACAGGGTTCCTAACTTTTATTCTGCTTGAACAAAAAAGTCTGATGCTGCAATTTGTCAGTATGGAGTGATAGGCCACAGTAGTTGTCTTCCTTACTTGTTTCTAAATAAATACTGTGTATTCTTCAGTCTTTAGCTGGGAGACCTCAGGCAGAATACTAACTTGTAACCCCACATTATCAAGTCTTGCTTTTTGAGCCTACCCCCATTTTTTAGTAGAAACTGCACTGCTGGTGGCAATGACAAATGAAGGGGCAGAGGCACCGAGATGAATATAGGTCTGTCACTAAAGGATGCAGGTTTACTTCCAAATGTTTGCATCCAAAGTCTCTGGACAGTAAGAGCAGTTACTGGGATTTCCTCTGTGTGGGGAGTTGTTGCAGAGTGGTACCCAGGAAAAATGCTTGTTTTACAGACCTCCAAGAGGTGATACTTTTCAAGAGGCAGTCCACTGAACAAGAAGCCTTCCAGCCAAATCAGAATGTCCTTGGTAGGCTGCTGTGCAGAGGAGTTATGTGTTAGTAGTTTGGTTTCTTATACCATAATTACATCAAGGAGCACATAACTTTTCTTTAACAGAAAACTGTATGTGCTGATTGTTATTTTAACTTACTGATAAACTTGCCACCAGTGCACATCATCTATGCCTCGTTCTGGGGAGCATCGATGCATCACCTTCCTATTCTGAAGAAATTTCCAGTTTATATTATGCAATTATTGCATAATTGGCACCACTAGGAATCAGAAGGAGAAAGCAACACATGGAAGGTGATCCTTCAGGGCTGGTCTGACGGTGCATGAGCTGGCATGGGGCTTGGGAGACAGCTGTCCAGTTAAGAGGTCGAATGATGGGAGACAGGTGAGGAAATGTTGCTGCTGAAGGGAAAATCATAACCAATGGCTTGGCCACGGAGTAAAGCAAGAGTAGCATTTGTAACTCGTCAGTAGTACAGTAGAGGATGAGAAAGCAGAGAAAAAGGGACGTTTCATCTCCCACATAATTGCTTGCAAGCTGAAGAATTAGAAAGTATAGAAATACTTACTTTTTGTATGACACTCTTCCACCAAATAGGATAAACAGATTTAGCATCTAGGGTTCAAAACGCCTGTGGGACATGAGAAAGCAGAAGTTCATCCTCACCCCTAACTTAATGCTCTTTCTGTTTCTGTTTTAAAGTGATTATTTTCACCAGTCATATGCATACATGCTTGCATAAGCTGTAGCTCGGTAAAGTATTATGGGTTCTTCTAATGTCCAGCAGATCAGCCTTACTTAGGAGGTCAAAACAGCCATAGTGGAATTGCTTCTACTTTCAGTGTGTGTGTGCATGTGTGTACAACAGAACCCAGAAATCAATGCATTTGAGAAGACTGCACTGTAAAAAAAAGCCTTCAGTATCTTCAAAGGAAAGTCTTCAGAAAAGGAAGTCTTTAAGAAAGTATAAATTCCTCCCTCCTTTCTACTTCCTGATGATTGAAGGTGGGCTTCAGGTTTACCAGAGGCGCTTTTCAAGGGAGAATTGAATTTACCAAGGTGTGGCTTAAGAAGTACAGGCAGGTATTTTCCAGTAGTGCCCTTTTTTGGGCAGCCTGAGAAACAAGAAACCATTCCACATGCAGGTGAGGGCTCTACACCTTTGCTGTGGCAAGTTGGCAGACACTGATCTAACCTGCTAGCCCTGCTAAACTTCACCTTTGTTGTACCCTTCCTTGCCCTCTCTTCTGTTGTTCGGCTTTTTGTCATCACTTCCTGTGCTCATACCTCTGCTGCTCTTATCCCCCAAAACAGGATACAATAGTAAGGACCAAGAAAAAGGATAAAGTGGGGACTGGAGTACTTTGCCTGAACAGCAGTGTATCAGAGGACAGCATTGTCCTGGCGTACTCATCTATGTCTGCAAACTCAGGGAGTCGCTCCAGAGGATGAGCTTTTCACTATGGCTGTCAGGAAAAACCTTGTGGTGGCTCAGGATGCAGCTGGAGATATTTTGGGGCTGGGAGAGAGGAACACTGGGGAGTTGTGCTTCAGGACCACTGATAAATGGAGATGTAACTGGAGTGGTTGCTTCCCTGCTTGATATAGTTTTCAGGGCTATGAAGCAGCAGGCCACTGACTCAGGGTTAGCAGAGGCTTTTTGTGTAGACAACGGAAAGCGAGAGTTTGCAAGTCTGTTGTGGACTTTAATGGGGTAATTTGGAGGCCGGCAGGTTAAGACTTTGATCTACTTCTTTTCATTCTTTAATCCATTTGCAAAGTCCCTGTAAACAGAGCTATGAAATTGAAGTTGGGTTTAGTTCTGCTATGAGCAAATTTCACCTCAGCTGTGTGCCTGTCTTCTAAATGTTGGCACTGCCTGCAGAATGGGTGTGCTCAAAAATATGGGGCAGTGCCGTTTCCACAAATGGTGCCCATCATCATCCATCCTCCAGCTTTTTCTCTTATTGCTTTGGTTCATAGTATATTTTGCATGAATTTTTAATTTAAACATTGAACACTACTTTGATACTTTGGTAGTACTTTGGTACTTTCGCTGGAGTTTCTGTACTAATTTACTTTCAATTAATGGCTCCATTCAAAGTCAGCAGGACTCCTCACATGAGCCCAAGTTAAACCTGTGCTCAGCAAACTGGTGGCTGCATGAGAGCAAGCCAGCTTGCTGGGTTGTGGCATGCGGGAAGTGAGCCTTGCCTCCCTTCAGATGAGGTTGTGCTTTGGGAAGTCACCCATTTCCAGCCCCTTGGTGCTAAGACTGTAAGGAGAAGTAGAGAAAAGGGCCTGCACTCATTTGAGCTGCATACAAGCTCTTAACCATTTATTACTGGGGGCTATCAGGCCTGTCTGGGTGGGTATCTTCTGCTGACCTTGTTACGGCCATCAGGACACACCAAATGGAGTCGTTTCCAGGCAGTCACATTAATGAACGGCTAGCGTTAATTTGCCCTTTGAAAATGAAGAAATCAATATGTTGATCCAGGCGGAAATCCCTTTATTCACAAAACAGTCTACCCCAAGCCCTTTCCCATAATTAAGGCTAAAGCCAAATTTTGTTTGGGTGAAACATGCAATCTGTCTGCTTCCTAAGCTCTGCTGAATGAAGTCCTCCCCTCATGGCACAGGGAGCAGCTGTCGTGCTGATGCTCTAATAACCATGAGACAAAATGATTAAATTTCTGTCAGTCATTTAGTATTATCAGAATTGGACATTTTAATAGAATGTTATCATAGTATCCATGCCCGGCACCTTAGAATGGAGAGAGGCAGTGATAGAGAATCATCTCATGACAGCCTTTAAGTGATCTCCCTTGCAGGAGGGTGCTGTTCCTGATTAATTCAGCAGTTATGCTAAATCTACCATTTTTCATGAGTGTGCCAGATACGAGGATCTTTGAGGGCAGAGACATTCCTGTAATCAACTCAAATGGCTTTCTGGTTTCAGGAAGTCTCCGCTTGTGCTTACACTGTGTAAAAAAAGTCACCAGTCATTCATCTCGGGGAAAATCCTCAGCAAGCTGTAGGTGGTGTGGGGGCTAAGCCCACACCGATGGCTTTCAGAAGCAAAAGTTGAGCCAGCAAAGTAGCACACTCAAGCCCTGGTGAGGGAGAAGCATCTTCAGGCAGGGTCACAGTGCAACTCACTTCTTCCTATAAGTTTGAAGCTGCTGGGTGCAAACAAATCAAAATTGCTTGTCAGTGTAAACTGTTGTTGGGGTTTGGAGGTTTGCCTGGTTGACTTTTTGTTCCTACATGCAACAGTCTCACTTGTCCTTTCTTTTTTCTTCTTCCTCTCTAGGCCCTCAAACTGACACGAGACATAGAAAGAGAACCCTTTGCCAAATCTGCTGTCAGCAAGTGGACAGTGATACTGTTTACAGCTTACGACCTTTGTGAACCCTGCATTGTTTTCCTAATGAAGCAGACTGTTAACAGCCCCTTACCGGAGTGAAGATCCTCTTTTCTTTTTCCTTTTCTCTTTTGGTTTTTTTTTTTTTGAGAATTGAACTAATTCTGAAGTATGCAAAACCTTCCTTTTCTGGGATGGCCAAGCACCTGCTGTGGAGACAATGTTCAGCACCATCCTATTGAGAACACACTGTGTAGCCTTTACAGTAGTTACTTGTCAATGAGTGTGTGGTGTTTCAATATATTAATGGTTTATGGGAAGTTTTAAGTTGGCTTTTCTTTCTGGAGGTTTTCCTTTCTGCCCACCCTCCTCTCTACAAAATCCAGTTTGATTTCCTTTAGATTTTTGACCATTTTTGCTTTCTCTCCCTGGGGAATCTGATGTACTGCGCACGCGCAAGGAAATTATCATAACCCAACATTGCTCAGACGTCAGGGGTTTCTGAATATACAGCGTTTGTTACTGCCCATCAACCGGCTGAATTCCAGAGAGAGGTGGTGTGTGTGGTCTGTTTGTTTGTTGGGTTGGTTGGTTGGTTTGTTTCTTTCTTATTCTTCCCTTAAGTTTGATGGTGCACCCCTGTTTTCTGTAAGTGTCAAACCAGGGTTGATTGCAAAACCAGGGAACCCAACAAGTCTGCCTCTTGGCTTGTGAGGATGGACTGGCAGCGGGTGCCATTCCCTGCACTTGCATGGAGGCAAAGCTGGCAGAACAGGCTCCTCTCCTGCCTTATGTTAGCAAGGCTGCCCCTATTGCTGCAGCAGGCTGGTAAGGAGTCACAAGCTGAGCTGCCAGAAAAATTGAAAATAGTCACCTCTAAAGATGTGTTTGGAAAAGCGAAAATGGAAGGAAATAACACCACTTTGCAGAAAAGCTTAAGGTTAGAGGCTGGGCATCGGCAGGGGACTTGCAGTGGCAATGCCAGGAGCTGAGGCACAGGTTGTTGCAGGGTGTATTACTACATCAGTGATCCTTTTGTTTGTTTGGTTTGGACATATCCTTGATTATTTTTTCCTTCTTATTATGTATAATCTGTTATGGCAGGAGAAGCAGGAGAAGGAATGACAAGGTGACAGTATCATGCAAATGGCTTTTCATTTGAGCATAGATTGTAACAGGATAAATGACACTGAAGGACAAGGCAGTTTATATATTTTGCTTCTAAGATTTTCTTTTATAAAATTAATAATAATAATAATAATGAATAAAAGGTATGGTGCTGTATAGATCCTCTCTATAATCTGGAAAGTTTGATTACTTTTTATTAGTATCTTGAGCGGGGAGGGATACTAAGAGGGGAAAACACCAATGGTACATAGGAACTCAGTATGAAGAGGTTCTGAATAGGACAGTGTATACCTAATTCTCCAAAGCGATATATGAAGTTTTTTTTGTTTGCATAAAAGCATTATGCATATAAATATATAAATATATTTTATTATGTACAGAAATGGATCATTATGCATGGATGTTAGGAAAACAAACTAGCATTTTAAACCCAAAGTTTCAGTGCATGAGTTCCCACCAACCCATATCCCATGCAATGTGGAGTGACTCCCTCTCGCCACTGACACCACCCATGCAGAGTCACGCACACGCACACGCACACACACACAGGCATTCGTGGGCCTTTCCTTGCTCCTTATGTTCCAGGTTCCCAAGGTGATATTGGTGAAACAACAGCTCCTAGTGTGATGGAAGTTTTAGTTTTGTGTCGTAGCCCCCACGCTGTAAAGGTGCACCTCCTGGTTTCTCCCTGCAGTTATGACTGTGTAGAATCTGTGCAGTTGTGGTAATCGTAGCCCTGTAGCATATCAACTCTTCCAAGCAGCCAAGGGTTTATCATTTGCCTTTTATACAAATGTCTTTTTCTTTTTACACCGAGGTGGTCTATTTGTCAGCGTGGGGACTAATTTATTGCGTTTATTGGAGTTAGGTGATGCTCACTGCCCATCTCGGTCTGCAGCCAGCTGCCCAGGATGCTCATGTTGCACAGTGGCCACCTAGGTTAGAGGTTGCTTTGCTCATCGGAGTCCAGGCACCTTCTACCAAAATTGGTCAGGAGCTTTATCACCAGCCTCCTCTGGTGTGTAGCATTAGCTCTCAGCTTCCCAGTACAACCCAAAACGTGTGTACACTGAAGGGCTTCCCCGCAGGCTTTTGTGGCTGCTGCCCTGCAGCTGGGCTTGTTCCCCTGCCCCGTGTTTTTGGCTGCCACCAGAGCTCACACTGTGGCTCGCTGTGCTGGGACACAGCATTTGGCCCCTTCACAGGTGAGCCTCTGGTGAGATCTGGCTGCCTGCTCAGACACCACTGGCCAGGTCGCTGACAGCACCAGTAAGGCCTCACTTGGTGGTATGGCCAAGGTGACCAAAATCCATCATTTCATTTTTTTCTCTTGGTATAGATACAGTTCTTGTCAAAGGCAAGGGAAGGACCAGTAGCTTAAACCAAATGAGAGCAACTTTTGCTCTGCTATGGCAGGCTAGTCCTGTGGAGTTCAACAGAGCTAGGTCTTGCTGGCAGAAATGAGAGAGAAAATGATGGTCTGCTCTATTCAGGAAATGGAGAAAACTCCCTTGATTTAGAGACAGCCCATCAATGGCAGGCAATGAAAAATAGGTGAACAAGGAAAGCATTAGCATCCCAAAGGCTTAACCTTCCTCCCAGCAGTGTCAAGGGCATCATTTCTGCTGGCACGGCTGGGACTCCTTGGGCCCTTGCTTTGGAGAGCGTGCTGGCTGTCATTGAAGATGGATGGATTTGGCCATCCTCTTTGGTTTGGTTTCTGTTGCCCATCTTTGGGGCCAAAATCTTCAAGCAGGAATGCCTGGAGTCAGGCACCTGATGTCAGGGACTCCAGCATGGTTGCAGGGGTGAGCAGCTCTGCCCTCGTTGCTTTTTGAAGGTGGGAGGGGTGCCAGGTCCCCCCAGGCCCAGGGGAAGGTCACCACCCTCTACACCTGCTGAGGTGCCCAGCAACACCCTCCCCTCCAGAGGTGCTAGATAAATCTCACTGAATTCAAAGGGCCACTTATTTGGGTGTCAAAATACAGACTTAAATGGCTAATTCTGGGAGCCTATCTTTTGAAAATTTGGCCTTTGAGTCTTTGAACATGTTTGTGATTAGAAGTTTTCCTTCTGAATCTGTGTAAAGCAGATAAAGGTGCAGAACAATGACATAGTTACTGTTTAAACACTTGGTATAAAAAAAAGTTCTAAAAAGGTGACATTTATGCAGTTCTTAGTCACAGGTTTGAGACTTGATACAATGATTTTGTAGAAAAGCTCTATCTTGACAATAGTGGGATAGTTGACCACTGCTTAACTCCAGACATTTTTGTGCCACCGCTTCAAAAAGTTCTTTTTTAGGTCATGTATTTCTCTAAAATGATGTCATTGCTTGGCAATTGGTGTCCTGTAAGCGTTTCCAGTACATGACATACCTTTGGAATTGCCAACACATGCGAAGGGGGACCAGATACATTTCGTTACTATGGGTTGGAAAAAATGGATTGTACATTTGGCTTCACATGTTTAACTTTTTTTTTTTAAAAAAGTTGCATGATTGGAAAAAAAATATGTATACAGTATCTGTAAAACTGTTTTATCTGTTTTTGTTTCAAGCCATGTAAATTGGAAGAATATTAAATCCACAGCCTTATCGCGCATGGCCGTCGTTACATACCGAAGAGCTGAACAGTTTATACTTTTCATTTGGGCTATCTTGTACTTTCATTTGAAAGCAGACACTCTCACGTTGCAGTCTTACTGAGGATTTTATATTTTAAGAAAAAGAAAAAAAGATGCTGCCCTGGAGGAACATACTACCTTACTACACAGAGGTTGGAAGGAAGTTTGTTTTGGAGCAAAACCTGCCCCTTTCCGAACGAAGTAGAGATGCAGTGCTTACTCCACTTGGTGTTAGTAGATATTGCCTTGTGTATTCCATTTTAAATTGTAATCTAGTTTGTAAAAGAGATGGTGACGCATGTAAATAAAGCATAATGGATCTCTACATTGCACATTTGCCTTCGCTCTGGTTTACTGTGTCAGGGACAGAGACCTGAATGCAGGCCCTGGAGAAGCGGTGATTTCCAAGTGGGTGAATCCAGGAGGTAGGGGTTGTTGAGTTGGGGAGAGGGCTTGATACTGCATCTGCTTGAGTCTGTAAGTGCATATTTACTTGGGCCTCTGCACTTCAGCCATGCCAGCAGTTTGGGTGGTCAGATAACCCCTAATGGGATCATTTACTGCTCTGAACATCACAAAGTTCGCTTTGTTTTTGGGGTCAGGGAAGTTGTCCTCTGGGGTGGCGGCTGCACCCTGTGGCTGCAGCCTGGCTTGCCCATCCTGGGAGACAACCAGCCCAACTGCACATCGGTTACACCCCCCTGCGGGCTTGCCTGGTCTTCAAGCTGTCTTCCAAAAATGCCTGGGGTACTTGAAACCACCCGTTTGGGATTTGGGGTAAGAAAACCAGAGCCTGACTTCAGCAGAAAGTCATACCCAGGGCTCTGGCTAAGGTGCAGGAGAGCATGTTCAGAAACACGAGCCATGTTGGCAGAAAACACTTCTCCCACCCTGACGGGAAGCCGCAGATGTATATGGGGGTTTGGAGTCGTTTTTCAAGAGCAAATGATCCTTTGCAGAAAGCGGAGACTCTCCTTGCAGCAGGGAGGGGGTTCCCATGACAGCAGGGGATGACCGCTGTGTCGGCCGGGCAAAGCCCGTGGGAGCGTTGCGCCCAAGTACCGGAGCATAAAGAGCTGCTTGGGGGTATCCCTTGTTTAACATAGCCAAAGCTCTTCAAGCATTGTCCTAACTAGAGATAGCCTGAAATATTACAACATCCAGTCGGGAAATAGCCTTTGACCAAGATAAAATAGTGCAGAAGCCTTCCCAGAGTCAGAGGGTGCTTGTCTGGCAGCAATTACAGCTGCTGCTTGGAAGTAGAGCTGCTTTGCTTGATTTTTAACGACCCCTCCAGCAATGCGCTGGCAGGGAAGGACCTGTGTCCTCCACCTTGTTGGCATCACCCCAGTGGTATTTAGGGCAAACAATGAGGGCGTTTGGCCCAGTGAGTTGCCTGGTGGAAGCTTTGACCTGATTTTAGGCAGAGGCAGCAGTAGCGATGATGAGCTGATCAAATTGTCTGCGAGTTCTGCGCTGAACCGACTTGGTTGTGTTGTGCAATGCCTTAGCTGTGACCTTCAGTTCACCCAGCCTTGGAATGGATCACTCTTATCTTCCAGTGTACTTTCAAAATAAGTTCAAACATTTTAAACTTCTCCAAGTTGTCCCAGAAGACAAAAGACTTTTCTTGCTGCTGCTGAGACTGGTGAGGCAACCGAGAGCTATTTTGGGAGCTCCCCACCACATATGCTGAGTTGCAAGTTCAACCAGACCAGGGAAAACAGTGTTTTACAGCTCTTGTTTGGCTACTGCTGCCAAGGAAGTTTGGGGTGCTCCAAGAAGATCGAGATAAGCAAATCTGGGAGACTGCCTCTTCTTCTGGTGGAGTCATCGTGACTGGTATCTCCCTGTTCAAAAGGAGGACTTCTTGCGCGAAGTGGAGCCCAAGCCAGATGCAGTAGATAACTGCTCTTGCCAGCGCACAGATTCATCCCGTGCCAGCGACTTGTGCAGTGTCTCATCGCTGCTCTGTTTGCCTGACCCAGCCCACAGAGCTTTTTTCCCCCACTGGCTTTGCCTGGGGAGTTTTTTTAAAAATTAAAATACTTTTCTCATGTGAACACAAACCAGAAAATTCCCTTAGAGAGAAACCAAAAAAAGCTCTTTTTGTTTTTCTTTTTCTCTTCTGCTGTCGTTTCAATCTTCAGAAGACTTTGGGATTCTCTGACAAAATCCAGAAACTCTGGGCTGGAATTTTTATCTCTGCACTTGGATTTTCTTTTCATGCTGATGACACCGGTAGTTCTGCACGTGCCACAACATTTACTTATTAGAACAAAGCATCTCCTGCTTTTATTGTTCGATGCTTTGATGACATACCAAGGGATCCATTTAATCTAGAAAATGAGATGAAATGTCTCGATTCAGTACGAACAATTGGCCTAAATGAAGGTAACTGTTGTAACATTCTTTGAATGTTACATTATGCCATGCAGCCTTAAACATTATCTATATCCTGTGAAAGGCATGCAGTGAAATGGAGGGAAACAGTAAAAATATATGACATTTGATAAAAATCTTTCCAACTTCCAAGAAATACCTTCCTGAATGGCTTTAAACAGATGTACTGGCTTTAAACTAATAGATTTATATTAGATATAAGGAAAAAGTTCCTCACTGTGAGGGTGGTGAGGCACTGGCACAGGTGGCCCACAGAAGCTGTGGCTGCCCCGTCCCTGGCAGTGTTCAGTACCAGACTGGATGGAGCTTTGAGCAACCTGGTCTAGTGGAAGGTGTCACTGCCCATGGCAGGGGGTTGGAGCCAGATGATCTTTAAGGTCCCTTCCAACCCAAACCATTCTGATTCTATGATCCCCCCTCCACCTCAGTTTTCACTCTCTTTTAGGTGATAACTTTCAACTTTGGTTGTGCTGACTTCAAAGCACAAGGCAATGATTCTCAAGCGCTGCCTTTCCCTGGTGCAGAGCGTTGCTGTGATGCTGACAAGGCTGTGCATGCTGCCCTGCTTTGCACACCCAGATGGGCATTGAGGCAGCTGCCAGCACCATGCCATGTGGCACTATGTGCGCATCAGGCTTTGGCTCTGTTTCATGCCCTGGGGGCCACTGTAAGCCCCATAAGATGTCTGGGCTGATGCAATGAGGTGCCAAGGCAAGAGGATGGGGATGATGTCAGTGGGAGCAAAGCACAGCAGATGCCAGCACACTTCTCTGGTATTCATGTGTTGCATGGGACCTTTCTAAAGCTGCTGCTGCTGCACGGACAACAAATCCTTCTGTTCGCAACCACCTTGGAAAAGGGCAGTATTGGTTAGAAAGTGCTAGTTAAGAAACACGGTGTATTCTACCTCTGACCTCCAAAGTGGAAATGGAGGAAAGCTGCCTTGCCATGGCCACCTCGGAGGTCCCCTCTGGGAGCTGCAGAGGATGCTGCTCCTGACGCCTGCCCTTCCTGGAGGGCGAGGTGCAGCCTTTCCGAGCCTCTGCTGTGAACAGCAGGCCTGGTGTCTGGGCAGCCTCTCACATCACATTTGTTGTTTCGGTAGGAAATTCATACTTCATGAGCTCTTATTTTAAATCTCTGTATGCTCCTCTTACTTAAGGCTATCCAGGCTTGTACACCACTGACTAGTTCATGGATGAATGTCCTGCAGAAAAGTCCGTGCTTAGAAAGCAATTCATAAAAGGCATAAAATAATAAACCCCCAAACTTAGTCCTTTTACTCATTAAATGAAAACCATTGTCATTCACACTTCTCTTGAGAATCATACTTGCAATATCAAACTGTGTTATCAACCTCAATGTGCATCTGTTAAGCAAAATTTATGGTGAGGCTGTCTCATTTGTGCTGAAGTTTTGCTATGCACTGTCACTCAGCCTAGCAGACTCCTATGGAAAAGACACAATTTAAGTCAAAACTCTACTGTGCCTGAATAGTTATAAAATTACAGTGGCTTCCAGAGCTAGGAGATATCAAAGTCTCTTCCTGGGGAAGGCAGCTACCCTTCAAGTGTCTGCTGCGAAGCTTCTGCCTCTAGGACTACAGCTGGAAGGAGAAGGTAGCTCAGGGGAAGGACGCCAGGGCAGATGTACAGGGGTCTTCGCTTTGCAGTTGACCTTGCTCTGCAGTGCAGGTAAGGTGGGCTACCTTGTTGTCACCAAAGGGTCAGCGCTAATTAGATTACCACAGAGTAGGAGCTGTTATGTGGGAACTTACCCTGGAGTAATACAGGGTAGTGCTTCCCTTCATCTCCTCTGCAACTAGTACTTCAGGGTGAGCACAACTCACTCTGGTTTGCTCTAGAGGACTTCACGGTGGAGTCATCTGCAGAAGGCACCCTGAATTGCTGGGGCTTGAGGGACTTGGCTGAATCTGTCGATACATTTCCAGCCTCTTAAAGCTCCTGCCTGGATAGCTTTGTTTTTCCAGAGTCCCTTCGCCTGACCTTGCCAATGCTGTGTTCCTTTCCTGAGACAGGGCCTCAGGAACAATGACGGAATGTTGTTGTTAGCGGGAGCCTCTCATGGTTTGGTTGACTCACACAAATGCATGTGTGGGGAGCAGGGGGGCTGCTCCCACCTTACCTATCTCATGGCTAGTGCATCTGAGTGGGCTTCTGTGATTCCCTGTGTGTGCAGAAAGAATGTCAAGAGATCTGAACATGCAGGAGTGGCAAATAAGGTGGCACATGAAAGAGGCCTAATAAAAAGCTGTCCTTTAAATGATAGGTTGCCATGGGGGCTCCTGAACCACTCCTTCATGCCCTTCAGTCATTCTTCGATCCCTGTCTGAAGCCACCAGTGTTTCTCATTGCTGTCAGCAATTGTCTTTGTAACTTTTGATCCCTGTGAGCCTTTCTTTGAAGGCTTTTACCCTTTTTCTTTCTTTTCATTCTCTGACTCCTTTATGTTCTCTGTTTTTCCAAGGCCAGGCATTGAAATGTTTGTGGGGCCAGGAATGCCAGTTGAGGATATGATTATTTTTAATGATGTTTTTATACAAGCAAGAAACCCAGGTAACAGTTCTCTGACAACAGCTCATTGCCAGCACAACTCACTCCGTTCCAGCTATGCTAACAAGAAGCGCTCTTTCTTTTGCTGCTTCAAGCTACATCTGGGTCTGAAGGCACAGTTTGCTGGTCTAGCTAAACCTTTCCTTAACGCAGGCTAAATCTTGAACGTTGCTTCATGTGGAATAGAGAGTCTGCAGCCAATGTGAACTGGTGGTTGCATTCAAAGGTCTGCTAAGGTCAGGAGATGCAGAGCTGAGAGTAAGTACAAATGGCTTGTGGACCTATTACCAAGTACAGCTGCTCAAAGGGACATGAGCAGACCACTTCAGAGCAAACCTCTGCAGCCAAAGGAATGGGGAAAAAATGAATGCTCTTTTTAAAGTGTTCCTCTTTGTTCATGCTCTGCCGAGTCTCTCTGTGAGAGATGGGTATTGTGAAGTATGTTCATACAGCCTAGATGCAGCCTAGAACAGCCATATGCATCGCTGGTTGTGGTGCCTGCCCTCTGGCAGTGCAGGTGCTTGTGACCTGTTGTACTTCCCTGGGCCTTAATCACTGAATAGCTTGGGTTGAAGGGGTCTTAAAGATATCTGGCTCCAACCTCCCTCTGCAAAATAGAGCTGAAAAACACTGCTACTTTTGCCTCTTGAAAGTTAACAGAATTCGAGCATTTTATGCTGATCAGCACATCCCTAAGCTGGCAAAGGGCTTGTCTGTTTCTTTTCCACTAGACTTGACAGTCCTCTGCGGACACATGTTCAGCTTTTCAAGACTAACTCAAAGGTCAAATTTATGATACGGGCAGATTGGATGAGCTCATGGTTGAGGAAAGACCACCTAAAGGTGACTTGTCTAACACACCTGTGCACACACGCGGAGCGCACGCACGTGTCTCTTTGGTCTATCTCTGTCACAGACATCACCCGTGTGCCAAGAGTCTCAGGAAGAAGGAGTACCAGAAGTGTTATTGGTGGGTTGAATTTGGCACCTGGAACACAAGATAACAGTACGGTCTGACCAAAGGAGATGTGCTCAGAAATGAATAGAGCAGAATTTCATTCTTCTGACCCCTCTTATCTGAAATCTTTATTACACCAAACTGCTGAAACACCTCGTTTGTGTTTCTGCAGTTCACTACCAAATCAGTGTATTCAGGCACAGGTCTGTGCTGCACCAGAGAACATTTAGAGACCCCTACATCTCACTGCACATATCTGTGTATCAGCAACAGCTGATAACCGTACCTAAAACAAACCCTGGGGACCCTCGCAACCCACACACGGGACAGTCATCAGCAAATGACGGCCGGTAACCCCCATGGACCCTGGGCATGTACTCAGCTTCTTTGCACAAAATTGATGTACGAAACTCAAACTGTGATAAAGTGGTAGGTACAGGTGAAAGTGTGGGGAGGTGCATAACTTCCCACAATTAAAATCAGTACTTTCAGTGGCATCCTCTCCACCCTATTTGGTAGCACATTGCAGGATGCAGACTCTCCTGTTAGGAAACGGTGATCAGCTGAAAGTCCCTTTCCCCTGGGGATTCTCTGCTGTGTCCCACAGACTTTTTGGCTGAGTACCACCTTCCAGCCCCTACACCCTCCTTCTGCCATAACCACAAGTGGTGGCCACAGGAGAGGGATTTGAAGTCAGAAACTGGTTTTCCACCGAGACGCTACAACAGCTATCGGCTCTCGCAGATGTGTTTCCAAAGCAGGACCTGCTCGCTATCTCCTCTTGCATCCTCCTCCCGGGAGCCTAATCTCACTCCACACTTGTGCCCCTGGTCCCTGCAGGGACTGCTCCACCCAGCCTTGGCCCATGGAAACCCCAAAGCTGTCAGCAGCCTCTGCCTGCTGGGGTGTCAGCCATCCCCGCGGCTGCAGGACATGGGGCTCGCACCCCAGGCAAGGCCCTTGTGCAGAGCAGGGAGTGAAACCGTGTGCTGCTGCAGGGAGCTGGGAGGGAAAACAGCCGTTTGGGAGACAAGTGCTAAGGAGCGATGGACACCCCAAGAGGGTGTGAGCATCACACACTGAAAAAGGTGTTGTGGGCAGCACTGAGCTAGAAACCATCTGAGCTCCCGCTGTGGTGTTGCAGCACCGGGGCAGCCTGAAGGCTGGAGCCAGCCTGAAGAAGGGCAACAAGAATGAGCAGTCAGCAAAAGTGGGGGCCTATTGGGGAAGGCTGATGTTCTTGGTTAGAACAGGTTTAGAGGGGACACAAACTGCCCTTTACATGGAAGATTACTAAATGAAACCCTTCCTGCCCACTGAGGAGAGGACATAGCTGTGTTTCACCTCCAACAAATGTTCTCTTAGCTACAAGGGTAATTAACACATTTCCCAGATGTGCGAAGTTTTCTTCATTAAGGGTCCTTTTAGGAGCAAAATGTTTGCCTGGAATTTCCTTGTCCCTGCCTCAGAGCAGAAAGATGTTCTCCTGAGGTCCCTTCTCACTCTATGCTCCTTGGAGAGCTAAAACAGCTTTAAAAGCAAAACAAAAGCACAAAGGCATCTGCCCTTTCCTACCTGAAGCACAGGACTCTGTGTACAGTATAAAATCGTTATCTTTTCTCCCGGTTTGAGCGTACCAGGTATTGAGCAATGTTGCCCTAGTGTGTTGGCGCATGAATCAGGGTGTGCCCCAGACCCCGAGAGGTATTGATGTAGTGAAACTGCCTGAAAGATGTCTGCTCTTTGGTTCCTTCTGCTCTCAAAAAGCATCTCCCTTTGCCCCCAGGGAAGCTGTGCATTGTCCTGATTTGTCCTCTAGATGCCATAGATGTTGCTCTCTCTCCCATTCCTGGTGAGACTCAAAGCTCTGAGGAGAGGCTCTGCCCTGTAAGTTAACTTCTGCCAATGAAAACCAGTGCAGAAAACACTCCTCTTGAAGCACCACACGCCTTGACATCTGTCGACCCTTCCTGTGGTTGGATGCCTGCAAGGCAAGGTCTGAAGGACCAGAAGTATAAATACTGGTGAAAAGGCAGATGTTCATTTCAGAGGTAGCCAGTTTCTCCTGCTGAGGGCATGTGCTGGCCTTCCCTACAGGGATGAGAAATTGGATCAGAAGAAGATATGAGCAGCAAAGCCCTATTGACCGTAAGCAGCAGGGTTGGCATAGGCAGAGATGTGGGAGGCATGGCAGGAAGAAGCAGCTTTGGGTGAGCACTTGCTTATCAGTAAACCCAGGAGCTGGAGAAAGACACATCTTGAAGCCCTTTGGGGTGTCCCTGTTGCTGCTGCCAGACCACCAGGGCTGGTGTCTGGGAGGGCATCTCTCTGGGGCTGGAGGAGCCAAACAGCCCATGGTGGCAACCATGGGCAAGACTTGTGCACCTGAGTGCTTGTGTGGTGGGCTGTGCTCATTAGTGGGATCAGCCTCCTCTCCTGCTGGCAAAGAAGAGCAGTCACTGCCTCCTTGCCCTGAAGACAATGACGCACACATACCCACAACAGGGTCCCAGCATAGTCAGCCAGTAACTCATACTGGACTAGGGCTCCCAGACAGAAACAACTAAACCACTGTGTGTTCCGTGTTTACATTAGATGTTTATTTTACAGTTCATTTCACAATCTGTTTCTCTTCTCCCTTTGCTGGGAGCTGATTTATGGTGCTGCAGATCCTATCTGCCTGCCCTGCCCAGGGTATGGACTTAGCGAAAAACCTGGTAGGAAGGGTCTTTCCTTGTCGTTGTTACTGCATTGTTTACAGCTGCCTTTACCTGAGAGTTAAGCTAGAGCAGTTTCTTCCAAATAGCCATAAATTATTCTCTTACTTCCTTGTGCTTGTGTTGGTGTTTTGAAGGATGGGTGGCTCAGGGTCTCTGCAGAAAACAAGAGCAAAGCATGGCCGGGCAAGAAGCTGCCCTGAGCTCCCCTCTGGCTCACTTCTCCCCTGGCTGGACTGGTGAGGTCTTGAGGGCTCCCAGCACGCTGTGGGACTACAGACCCTGTGCCACATCCGCTGCGCCCCCCTTATGACGAGACACTCTTACCTGGCCGTGGGACAAGGTCCTGGGCTGTTAGGGTGGTCAGTGACTGCAGGAGATAGCTGGTCCCTGCCTGCATCATAAGGGACAGCCAGGCTGCTGGGATTAACCGGGATTATTTGCTCCACGGCGCAGTTAAATTTTGATTTTTATGCTGCCATGTCTCAGCGGTCCTGGGGGGGGAGGTTTAGACACACTGGTTCAGTCAGGGCCTTTCCTCCACAGCTGAACATCCAAAAGAGATGTGCCGTGTTCTAGAGAGCAAAGAAGAGATCAGATGTGAACATCTGGTGGGAAATCCCTGGGTAAAACTTGGCTTTCCTTGCTGGCTGTGTGCTTTGAAGAAGGAGAAGGATTCACCACTTCCTCGTAGAGAGCTGGGTGCTCCCCATGAATAACTGCACCCAACCTAAAAGCAGAAGGAAGTGTATTTAAAAAAACATAGGTGTGGTAATGACACTGTACGTTTCAAGTGCGTTGTGTAACCCAGGAGGTGTGCGTGGCTCCTGAAGAGCCTGCTCCCAGTCACGGCCAAAGCACACCTGGGAAACAATGGTAAAATCCTAAGAAGCTGACTGGCTACAGGGTTTGTTCCTGGTCCTCGTGGAAATGACACTCACCACAAGCAAATGTGTATTTCTGTGGGCTGAATTCTCATGTGACGGACATGGCGACTTCCGTACAACGCAAAAGTTAGGAAACAAGAGTTCTTTCCTTGCAGTTTTCCTTATCACCACTGATTGCCCTGACTATGGCAATGGGAACAGCTGACAAGAAAGCAGAGGTTTCCTGTATAGGGCACTGAGGATCTATGATTGCCTAAATTAATAGCTAAAGAAGCGTCTCCCCACAAACTTGTTTAGCAATTCACACCTTTCAAATTGCAGTTGTACCAAGTGGGGGGTTTAATCTTAAGAAATTGCTTTCATGTCCAACTTGGTGCAAACTAGATTCTAAAAGAAGGGAACTGATTTGGCAATACATGCTTTCAAGCTCTAGCTCGTTGGTCTGAATTTAGTCTATTCCTGCACTGGTAACAGTTCTTAAAGGCAAGATAAAAATGCCTTCTTTTTCCTCCTTTCCTACAAAAAGCATATGTACTTTTCTTTAACCATGGAATGATTCTTTCTTATCTGCAATAATTCTGAAGCCACTGGAGAATGATGTTGGAAATACAGAAACGAAATGGTTTTGTGCGCTTTTGTGCACACGAGGATTAAATACTTAAAAGGAAGATCCGCTACATTTCACCATTTTATGTGTCAATAACACATCCAAACAGTACATTAAAGAATAACAATCAAAATCTGTGAGTATAAAAATTGACCCTAGATTAGCCAAAATTGTATCTGATGAGCCCAAATAGAACCTAAACCATTTGCATCAATACTGGGAAGCTAGCGTGGCGTTTGGGGGTTTGTTTTCCTCTAATTGAAGCTGAGCACTTTAGGACAGGCAGCAAGGCTCACACTGCTTGGCAGCCTGTGTGGAGACATTCCTAAAAGCTTGTAAGCAAGTCAAACGTAGAACTGAAAAGCTGAGGGGCAGGAGCACGGCTGAGGGCAAAGACCATTTCTGCAGGGGGATCAGGAGGTGCATTTCGTAAGACAGAAACCTTCTCCCTGGATAACTTCCCACAGCGAGCACACTTGAACTGAGCCTTGCAGCCTCTGTCTTGCAACAGAAGTTACGCAGAGATTTTGTCTCACTATCTGAACTGCTCCCCCTGCAAGAGGACCATGAAGCCTTAAGGGAAAGACCCAGGCCCTGAGGACTCCTGCTGACACCTCCTTGCCTGTCTGTTGTTCCCCACAGGGTACCCTGGCATTCCAGAGGTGCCGTGGGTACTCCAGCATTGCAGCGTCACCACGGACAGCCCAGCACTGCGGAGGTGCCATGGGTACCCTGACACTGAAGGGTGCCCCCAGGAGTTGCACGTAACTTCTCACACCTGGTGTAAACTTTGCCCAAGAGGCATTGGCAGAACATCGGCTTCCTGCTTGCAAGACTGCCTTCATGTAGAGCAAGAGTGGAGAGGTTGTCCCTGTCACCTCCTGCCAGCTTTGCCTGCACAACCAAACTCAAAATCCCAAGGGACAAGATTTCACTGGCATTTTGCAATATCCTTCCTCTGGTTTTGCTGGTCTGTTGGCTGTGATCAGGCACAGTATCTCAAGGACACCCTGGTCCCCTCCTCCTCTGTACCTCAGGAGGAAATAAGAAGAGATGCGAACAGATTTGAAAACACTTGTTTATATTATCTTGTAATTTCTTGGCAATCTTCAATGAAGTACAGCAACCCATGAACTGAAAGTAATCCAAGGAAAGCAATTAGTAAAGGGCTCGTCAATGAATGCAATGAGGACTGAAACATGGCAAATGTAACTCTGCTAAAAGATTGGAGACATAGCTGCTGGGGTCTGGGTTTCTTTGTTTGTAAGTCAAATTTGGGGCCCAGTGAGTATGTCCATCTCCCGTGTCCTGAGCAGTTTGGTTCCTAAGCCCTGCTCCTTGCAGTAGGCTCTGTAGGTTTGGGTGTGCAGTTTTTTCCCACAACAACTCTTGTGGTTCATGAGGAAGGATTTGCCAGCACTTTATTCCACCACACCCCCCAGGAATGCAGTATAGGATTAAGGCAAATCTGCCATGTATCTTTGGAGCAGTTTGCACTTGGCGGTGCAATGTGTGTAGTATTTATATAGGTAAAGATCCCCCTAAATGTACGTGGTAGGCATAGGACACGAGCACAGGGCTCTCCCAGCATCACCATAGGGAGGTACCAAGTGTGACATCAACAGAGCAGCCAGCAGCCACATCCCAGGGAAGGGCAGCTTTGTGCTATATTGGCATCTCAGGTATCTGCCACAGGGTAAACCATGAGAGCTCTGCATCACAGACATGCAGAACAGATGTAGTGAAGCAAACTTCTGGCATAAAAAAAGCTGCTGCTCTTTATTCAGCATCCAGAAATGGCCTCTGAAATCAGGAAGGGACGGATCAGAGATCTGTGGAGTGCTACTTCTTGCTGATTGCAGGGGACTGCTCTAATAGGGCTGCTGAATGTTGATAAGGGCTGTGATAGTGAGAGAAGCCAACTGATATGATAAGACATGTATTTCTGCGTCCTGTTTCAAGCCAGTTAATAGCATTGTGTGGGGGTGGGGTGAACAGGAGCAAAAGTTGGGTTTAAAGATGCCCTTTATATTAAAGGAACCCACCTGAACTCACTTTCCTGTGGCTTAAATGAGAAAGTGGGTTAAATTAGTTCTGATAAAACATGAACTGCATGAGTTATGTTCACAGACAGGAAAAGTGCAAATTTCTGCCACAATTCTGCCCATGCAGCCTTTTGGATTTAGGGTTAGGTTTTGTATGGCCTCCTGTAGGACTGCACTCAAGGCTTTTCCCAAATAATAGCATCAATTGTAAGAAGCTGCATGAGGATTCTGCATTCCTGCTATCCCAGGGACAGGGATGCCGAACTTGATTCATTGCGGATGATTTGATTCACCTTTTATTGAGTCTGCGGAAGGCTATTGAACTGACTCAGGCACCCTGTCTGTGTTTCAAAGACCAGAGGTGTTTTTTTACCCAATCCCTCCCTCCCCTTTCCCTCAGAGCGCAGAAAGCTGCAATTACAGGCAGCTTTCAAGGCTGGCAGCCCTCGCTAACAGCCAGGACTTGTTGGGGCGCAGAGTGGAGGAGCTGAATTGCACTTGGACCAGAATGAAAGCCATTTCAAATGGTGCCACTCAACCCCCTAGGGCTGGGACCTCCCCTCATCTCTAGATGTGCATGCTGAGAGGCCAGGATTTGGCCCTGTAGTCCATCATTCAGGTTGTAATCAGTTGCTCTTCTGCTGTGGGGAACAAATACTCCTATATGAGTGTGTGTGTATATACATATATCTATAAAATATATATATATTATACATAACATATATGCATTTCCATGTCGTCTGCCATCACCCCGACGCCCCAGTAATGCCCTCCTGTGCAAACCAGGAAAGGGCAACCATTGCCTGAAAACCCTCAGGAACTGTGTGATCACAGAGATCTTCACGTCCTGCCAAGCTTGATTAAAACCAGCCAACGGTTTCAAAAGGTTCCATACAGGGAGTGTCGGAGCTTATGTTGCTTGAATCTGTAGAGAGCCGAGCTCTAGCAAACCCTGAGATGAAGATGGAATTTCTTCACTTGTCTCCTGTTCCCTGCAGCTCTTCAGAGGGGACCTGGGCCTTTTCATGGCCTTTTTCAAGCCCTCCCAGAAGCCTAACCTGAAGTACTTGAATATGCTTGCAAGCTGGTGTTTTTCCTCAAGAAGCTACGGTAGCATGAGCATGTGGCAACATCTAGTGAAAAGCATGCAGAGGGCATTGCTGGAGGAAAGGGGAAAGGCATCGTGTGCGATTTCTGGTCTTGTTGGTGAACCTCAGGGATTTCCATTAGAAGGCAGTGACTTGTTCTTAAAATGTTAGTGGGATGAAGTGGCTCCCTTTCTTACAACTCACCTCCTGGCTCTGATGTACCTGGATCTACATTTGATCCTGGGTGTCCTGGTCGGTGCTTCACAGTGTAAGACTCGTCTCCAGAAGGAAAGGGCTACCTCTGGCACTGCAGGCAGCTCTGCCCCCTACAGTTTCAGGAGTTAGCTCATTTTTACACTACTGCACTATGTCTATGCGGGGAGAAGAATTTTTCCTCCTTTAGAGGTGATTCTGGGAATTTCTGTGGCACGAGGGCTGGCAGCTTTCTGTCTTGGCTCGCAGGGTTGTTAGTGTTATTAATGGTCATGAAGTTATTGCACCCTTTCCTAATATCGGTTGACTTTGGACTTGGAGCCAGTGCTACTCTTTGCATGTTAGCATTTCACAAGGACTTCAGATGTTGACAGTGAGAGCTGGCATGAACTAATCCGGGCAGCAAGTTACAGCATTGCTTCACTGAAGTTTTTGCACGTGTCAACTTGAGGATCAGCTTCTACATGGCTCCACTGTGTGCAAATGTGAGAATTCATTTTTTTCCCCTGCACTTGTTGTGACTGAGCTTGGAAAATTGGTTCCTCTGGAAGCCAGTCTAGTTTGGGTTTTGCTAAAGTGAACTTTTATTTCCAGACAAGTGGATTACTGAGCTGAGATTAACCTTTGTGATTCAATCCTTCACCTTGCAGCCACTTCTCTCTGCTGGCATTAGGCTGAGGTGACACGAAGTAGAGATGATTCCTGTCAAAGAAAAAGCAAAAGGTTCTTCTAAGAAGGCCCAAAATACCTGTGGCCTGAAAGCTCCTTCAGGAATCAATTTACGGTGCGTGTCTGGGGGAGGGAATATCAGGTAGATGTACCCCATACATCTTCATCTGTGCAATATGCGTATCTCCTTTTGTGACCCTTCACCCAGAACTGTATTTTAACATTACAACTGAAGACATTTATTTAACTGCTGTGGTGCCTATAAGAAACTACAGGCTCCTCTGAAGTCCTCTGAAACTGTGAAATGTTTCACAATGTCTGAAGATGTAATTTGCATTGAGAATCAGTATGCTAATTATTGTGTCAACACTTACTGTTTTGGCGTGTTTCTCAGCTTCTTGTCCCAGGGTATACAGCCACGTATGGTCCCAGCTCATCTGTGAGATGTAAGATGTGCCTTGGCTCTGCGACAGTCACAAGACTTGTTAAAAAGAGATGCAAACTGAAGAAGACCGGCACGGTTTGTGCTGTCTTATCCAGCCTAGCTTTATTCTGTCATGGGATGCCAACTAAATCAGATTAAGAAATTAGGAAGGTTTTGTCTAGCTGGTAAGTTAAATAAATATTGATTAAATAAAATGATTGTTAAACAGATGAGTCAAAATAACTACCATACCAATCCATGTGGTTTATATAACTTCAAGTGGTGTGGCATTACAAGTGTCAAATATGGGCCCAAAGATGTTCTCATTTTTCATTGTATTTATTCCAAAGATGGCTGTGCCCTGAGTCAGGGACCAGGAATAGCCATGCCTGGCACTGTGCTACCTCACAACAAAAAGGTGAACTTTGCCTCTTGGCTTCTTCTGCAGCCTGAAGGCTCTTTGGGACACCGGGGCAGTGCCCACGGGAGGAGCATGAGAAACAGGCAGACAGTATGGCTTTTAACATCGCTGTTCCCAGCATGGAACGGCATAAACACAGGATGCACGCTATGCGTGGCTGCAGCATGTCAGGCCACAGAGTTTTTGCTGTATAATACTCTGTGACAGGGCTGAGAACCATCCAGGAGGTCAGCCCAAATGGTCCTGGGAGCAATCAGAAAACACCAGCTCTCTGCTAGGCTTGGTAGTTGCTCAGTGGTAACTACTAAGTTGCATAGGAAGAATTATAACGCAAACTTGGATTATGCTTCCAGCCCTTTTTAAAGTGCTTGCTCTAAGGGCTATGTATACGTGAGAGGCATGGGGAAGGCCACTGAAATGAAAAGGTGCTGTGGGTTGGGAGAAGTGTTGGGATAAGGAGAATGTGTCTCTTTACTCACCCTCAGTGTCCCTGGATGCATTGAAAATCGGTGCAGGCCAAAGGAACAGGTACACACCTGGGAGCTTCTTGCTGTCCAAGTGTTCACAGCACAAATGAGAGTGGCTGGAGCCCCTGCAGTTGCCCAAACGGCCACTGCAAGCTTTCTGGCAGACCAGTTTGCATCTGGTTGTTGCCCCCGCACCTGGGAAAAAGGCTGCTGGATTATTGCTTTTCCAGACAGCCGCTAACCCAGCAGCACACAACCAAGTCTGACCCCCCACTGCCTCTGAGATGCTTATCAAGCACTGTTACGCATCCCCACAGCAACAAAATGGTTCTTAAACCCACATCTGTATGTCCTCCCTGGGATGTACCTGTATCTACTGTGAATCCCAGTCACGGAGGGCCAGGGACTGGTGGTGGGGTAGGTGATGCTAGGTCGGTCACACACCCTCTCCAGGTTTGGTCCAGCAGAAGAAGAATAGTTATTCATTCTCTGTACCGCAAAGGTAAAAAGCAAAATCTAGGAAGGGGCTACTATCTATTGGTATTTACAAATAATTTTCAGATACAATTTCTGAGTTACAACTGAATTACAGATACAATCTGAATCACAGGTACCAGGTCTTTGTGATGAAGAACTAGGAAGAAAAGTGTTTGTAAACGGTGCTACTCCCCGCCTCAGGCAACCTTCAAGGCCTTTATTTTTATTCCCACAAGTAGCTCTAGTTTTACTGTACCAAAGCTGCCAAGGACCTTCAGAGCCTGATGACAGCCTTTTCATTTGAACAAGCACAGTTTTGGATATGTTTTCTCCTAAAAGGTGAGAGACGACACACATGCAGGGTAAAGTGAACCTAGAGATGTCCTGCCCTGCTGCTGGCTCATCTCCTGGGCTTTTTTCTGCTTTATTTTGGGTTTGTTTTACTAGCAAATTTCAGGGCTACATGTGCTAGGCTTACGTTCTAACACCTTCCCTAATATTCTTGCTTTGAACATCAGCTTTTCGTTTTCCCATGCTAACTACTATCAGATAACTGAGCCTAGCAGAGGTTTCTTTCATTAGCTGTAACTTGGTAGAAGAGCACTGAACTCCGGGTATTCCTGACAAGCCCCACTCAAAACACGGCAGTGCTTTCACTTATTTACCTGCAGTAATTAACCTCAGCCTCCCCGCTCCCCTGGTGAGCAGCTCTGCCTGCAGGACACTTCCAGCAGCAGCTCTTGCTGGTGAGCACAAAGGCTCACAAAGCAGAAATGCCTTCTGGCCCCAGGGGTGTCAATAGGTCTGCTCAGCTATGCCAAGTGTAGTCATGCATTTCAAGTTTGTTCCTGAACCGGGATCTTGATTCTTATGCCATTTTAATGGAACAAAGAGGTCGGATTATTTATAGGTCGGTCGCCTTTGTGTGCGTGCAGCTAGCAATGCCTTCAGTGCTCCAGTTCCTGGGACTCCTTTTCCCTCCGGCTCTTAAGTCTCAGCTATTCTCTCCTAATGCAATAACAGTAATTATCCTATCGCCGGCCACTGCAGCACCCTCCATTAGTGCCTGCCTCACCTAGTGCACAGCGCAGGCTGGGAGCCAGGTAAAGCCTGTGTAATTAATAGCTCATCAGAGAAGCCAAGCAGCCCACGGTCTTCCTGTTTTGTAAAGAGACAGACCTATCACCTAGACACGGCTGCGATGGGTGCGCTGGGAAGGCAGGGAGATAAAAGTAGTGCACAGGCAAGCTCTGGCCCCAGCTCTGTTTGTGTTCTCTGTTGTTTCATCCAGGCATGCAGTCAAGCAAAATCATCATGACTCGATGCAACCAGAAGACAATATTGACGTGGTTTTTGCTCCACAGTAGACCCATGACATTTCACAATGTAATTGTTGTTTCACATTTGGCTGCTGAGCACAGAACAAGAGAAGTAGAGCTGGCCCTGCTAAGGTTTCATCTAAGGCTAGGATTCGGCACAAGGATGACCTCTTACATGCTTCATTTGATTGCTGTCCTATAGCATCCTATAGGTCATGCTGGATGGTGCACAGGCTGACTTCACAGCTTCTTCAGTCCTTGTACATTTTCAGGGTACCTATGGCTCCTTTGGGATGAAATTGCCACCTAATCCTCTAGTACATGGCTTGATCTCAAAATTGCAGAAAAGGGACTGAACCAGGAGAAAAACAGACTGCTCTGAAGGGACAGGGGAGTTTGGCTCCCAACCATCCTTCTGCTGCCAAACCCCTCGGCCTGGGGCATCCTCGGGCTGTCTGAAAACAACACCCTGATTATGTTTTTGCCTAACGTCCTGCTCTTTATGAAAAAACTCTATTTCACTCTCCTCACCCAGGAAAGTGCTGTGCAAGGCAGGGAGCTGCCTGTAGGGGACTTTGGTGCATCCCCCTCAAACCAAGCAGGGGCACTCTGCTGAGTTATTAGTGACTTGAATCATAGCAGCCATCCTGAGAGTCCAGCTTCCCATCTCAGGCACCTAAGAACTGCTGTCACTGTCACAGATACTTTAAAAATGTAACAAAAAAGAAAACCAGAATCTATAAATGAAAGTCTGGATGGGACTTTGAGCAACCTGGGCTCGTAGAAGTTGTCCAGGCACATTGCAGGGGGGTTGCAACTAGGTTATCTTAACATCCCTTCCAAACAAAGCCATGCTATGGTTCTGTGAAATTCTCCCTCATGACAGCACTTGGGAGGTGTCTGCTCTTGGAAGGAAAAGTTATTTTTCCCCAACTCCTAAGCCGACCTATTCAGCAGGATTTGGAGGGCAGATCTAATTGATGTGGTTAGATGAAATGAGAGCAGATCTTGAGAGAATCGCTGCTGACGCAGATCCCAGCCTCATGCAGGCAAGGCCAGATAGTCCTTCGTGCAGAGGATGTAACATGCACCCATCTGCACTGGAGAGATTGGACAAGGAAAATCTTCTCTGACACCATTCGGGCTTCGTAGCTCTAGGCAGTGAGGAGTATTTTCCACCATGCCTTAGAACACTTCAGGTTAATAACCATGCATTTCCCAGCATAAATGTTTCTGGCAATGTTTCGCTGAGAAGATCTTACACTTCTGATAGTCACACATGGCCTCTGAAAGTCAGCAGGAGCAAAGCTGCAGGGTCAGAAATACACTTTGTCTTTGTTCCCTTAACTGCCGCTCATGTTTTTGACTGAGATAAGAACCCTTTTGGAAATTATTCATGTCTTCATTCAGTGCTTTGGCAATCTGAGGAGACTGCATTACTTGATTATGCTTCAAGCTAGCACTGGTAGGGCCCAAATATTCTTGGATTTGACAACCAACAAATGTCTTCATCAGGAAACTAGTACAAGGTGATGTTGTTTTGATGTGCAATTAAGTTACCAGGGATTTAGTCACAGAGCAGAGCTTTGAACTGAGTAGCTTTCACTGTTTGAAGCAAATAGGGGAATAAACACAAATACATTTGCATCTGAGACTCTGTTTGCCAGAGGGCAAACTGATCAAGTGGGTGATACTCCTCAGCAAAGCAATCTCAGGTGGAGAAGGTGGAGGCATGAGTGCAGAAGTACAGGCATGGAGGTGAGGGATCCTACACCCGGCCTGCTCACTCCACATGTCCATAGAACTCAGTTCTCTGGTTAGTCCTGGGGAGCCTTGGGAGGCTGTTAGGAAGACACAAGGGTTCACAGGCTGCAGAAAGAGGACCAGATCATTTAGAGGCCAAGAAATGTCAGTATAAATGTCAAAAACAAACCTGAGCTGAAACTTGGGAAGTATTCCAGAGGAAAAAAATGGGAAAAATATTATTCAAATCTTAATGCAAGAAAGCGAGAAAAATAGTCAGGCTGCTGTGCAGCAAACAAGATTAAAGATAATCTAGGCATGGACTACAATCAAAGCAGCATTTTACCTCTGTTCTCCTTTAAGGAAGACAAATCCTAGGGCAAAACCAGGCAGTTAATGGGAACGGGGATATGGAAATGGAATTGCTGCTGTGCTCAAAGAGCAGACTGCATTCCTCTTGGGGGGCAGGTCATGTCTGTCCAGGAGTTCTGGGAAGACCAGCGTGTGAGGTGGCCTGCCCAATAGCAACTGTACCTACACATTCATCAAGTCAGTGAGGGACCCCATGGCTGCAGAATATCCATCACAATGCGTTTGGTTATGCAGGGTTAAAAAATAATCCAGACAACCACTGTCCTTGTAGGTCTGACCTCGCTGGTATGCAGGGCTTTGGAACATGCCTTGAAGGTTAATTAAAAATGCAAAGGCACATCAAAATGGGATGAAATGCAACTAAAGCTACATCCTGCCAGACTAACCTGATGGTTCTTTTTGATAAAACAATTATTTTCCCAGACAGGTAATATCTGCCAGATTTCCTTTATCTAGACTACTTTAATGTACTTGCTATGATGTCAAATGTGAAACTGATGTGCCAGAGACAAAATAGATTAGCAGAGGAATTGTGTTGGTAAGAAGAGGAGACAATGAGTACTGAGGATGGAGATCTCAGGCCAGGAAGAGTTATCTAGGAGAGCTCTTCAAACAGGAGTTTTGGGACCAGTTTTGTATTAATGTTCGCATTAATGGCACACTCCTGACACATATGAGCATTGTGCTGATGAAATGTGATGCTCAAAGCTGTGACGCATTGCTGGCATGGAGGTGGTTTGCAGGCCAGGCAGAATGAGTGGGGCACCTCAAGAACGGCTGTAATAAAAGGAGGATGACATTCAAGTAAAAGACAAAGAGCCACGGAGGTGAAAACCGGTGTCAGAGGCGACTTTTGTTATTAACAGGGAGCGAGTCATTTGGGAAAATAATTGAGGGAAAGGAAAAATCAGCGTTAAATAGTCACAGAAGAGTTGTGTGTTGCCAGCTTGATCCTTACGTTGCATCTTTTTCCAGTTCAGATGAGAAAATATTAGTGCCAGCATACGTGCCCCAGATCACCTCTCCTCCCTTCCTGCCCCTCCTTTTGGGAATGATATGTTAACAGCAGAGCAGCTGCAGAGAAGAGCTACAGGGGAGACCAGGGAACCAGAGACCCTCTCTTCCCCCGTGCCACGGGAAGGTCCTGGAGCATATGTGTGTGGCGATGGAGGTGCAGCTCTACAGAGCAAGTACTGTCCTGCAGTCCTGGGTTTAAGTATCCACACGCTGCCTGCACGGGGCTGCTGTCGCCTAAAGCCAGCCCTCAGCCCACTGCTAGCTGCAAGTACACTCACGTTTGTTTTCTTTGGAATAGGGGCAAAAGCAATTCCCTGGGGCAAGCGGCATACGTTGGGCTGTGTAGAGGCTGGACCAGCTCAGCCGTCTGCCAGAGCTTTGGTACCACATGAAGTCCTGGTTTCTGCTAGCACCTCGTGCTGCAGCTTGGCTCAACCCATGCCAACGATGGTGTGCCATGAGGAGTGGTTCCAGTTGCATGCAATTACCTTTGCTTTAATACTTTTCCTCAAAGCTTGGAAAAGCAACTGACAGATGAATAAAAACAACGGCCTGCCTGCGCGATGCGCAGCCAGAGCGACAAACTGCACTGTGCTCTGCCCAGCGATTACCAGGAGTTCTTCTGCATGTGTTGTGGTGAAGGGAATTTTCAGGAAGGCACCAGATGAAGGCTGAACAAACAGGTATGAACGGAGTCCATCCGTCTGGTCATGCCTCAAGCCAGTCAGACACTGAGCAACCTGGGCCTGAAAGCTGCATTGCCACCTTTGCTGAAGATGCTGTTGGAGAGATGCTGTTGCTGAGGGCTGTCAGATAAGGCCCAGCAAGTTGCTAAGAGTAATGGTTTCCCTCTGTTTGTCACCCCAATACTCAGGTCAGCAAGGGGAGCAGAGGTGCTTGGGGCTGTTGAGACTGGGCTGCAGCGCTGTGTCCTCTGTGGAGGGATCGCACGGTTACGTTTCTGAATTTCTTTGGCTTCCTTAGGAGCTAATGTTGTCTCTATTACTGATGCCTTTCTAAAGAGAGGAGTGAGAGGGAAAGGCAGAGTGTGAGAGCAGAGTAAATGAGAAAGAAGAGCTGGATTTTGATGCGAAACAATTGAAAGTGGAGGGTCTTAAAATTTGTGCAAGGCTCACACAGCATCTGCAGGTTTGGCAAAGCAGCCAGGAGGGCTCCTGCTTCTCCTGTGAGAGCAGCCGGGAGCAGGGCAGGACTCTCCCACCGGGAACCCTGGCAGCCTGTTGATAAACACGTTGGTGTCGAGAAGCTAAGTCAAATACAATTATTAAACTGATTATTCATATTGCATTCTGCTCACTGTGTGAAGATACTCCTTTTGGGGTTAGGTTTATGGGCCACACAGATTGTCAGAGTGAATCTAATTAGCAAAAGAAATCCGAATGGAACAATGACTGGTAATTGTTGTTAATGATGCAAGTGTATTATACCAGCTAAAATGAAACTTTGGGTTGCAGGCAGCACTGAAAGGCAAATGGACATTAACAGTTGTACGCTGTAAGTCCCTACCTCACTGATGTCAAGTGTGGTTAAGATGAGCTCCCACATATAAAACAGCAATGACTTGCCAAATGCTTCCCAGAGGCCACTGGAATAAAATGCTACAAGAAATTAATGACCTGCAGAGGTGGTCTGGAGCTGGTGAACGGGCTGAAAGTTATCCCCTGCTTTGCTTTCACCAAGGCAAACCTCAGCTGCTTCCAGAGCTGAATTGAAAAACAGGATCCTTTTTACTTGCACAGTCTCTGGATTGTGCCTCCCGCCTGGGACCATCCCAGGCTCCCCAGCTGTTGGTGCTGCTCTTGGCATGCCGCTCCAGCTCCACCAAGCAAGTGTGGGGAGGGCCGCCATCCAAATATTTTGGATTAAATTTGGATCGTAAATTATGCAATGCACACAGACACGCACACACAAAACCTGCATTGTTCTGCCACCGGAGGTGGGCACGCAGACCTCCCAGCCGTATGGCAAGCTGTGCATCTGAATTCATTGGAAAGATGTGGTCGAGAGCCTGCATTTTGGTTAGCAGTCCCCGAACTAGAGTGCTGGTGACTGGTACTCTCAGTCTGCGGAAACTGCCATGCTTAAACAGTCAGTGGAACTGGGACAACTCATAGCAGTCGTGGATTTGGTCCAGCACTGAGCTTCAGCTCTCGCAAGGGATGGCCTTGGTCCCATGCCTTGTTTCTCTCTAGCCTTCAGGATATTTTGGACTGGTCTTCAGTTAAAGACCTACCTATTCCTGTGTTTTTGGGGGTATGATGGGTTTGTAAGAGGTGAATTGCATAGCAATGTTGTTGGGAAAGGTGGTTCAAGGTATACAATTTTGTTTTCAGACACTAAACACAAGTTAGCTGGGTTTTTTTGCCAATGCTATAAAAGTAACTACGATGGGAAGCCTGGACAGTTGAAACATTTTCTGCTTATTCATCCTTCCAAATGTGTGTGGGCAAGACAAGCTGGCACAGACAGAAATGTCGACTCTTCCATTGGTTTATATTTTCTGTGGCATAGAAGAGGAGACTTATAGAGGACAAATGCAGGAAGGAAAGCAGAAGGAAGAGTATGAGAGTGAGAGTTTTAAGACGATGGCACCAGCTAAAACCTCTGTGCCTGCAGACCACCATGCCCTTGACCAGAATGTGCCAGCTGGCTGTTAAATATCACTTCATTGATACAGTGTTGGAGCTTTGGAGACCAAGCTGAGCACTCAGCTAAAATGAAAATGTTTTCGTTGAAAAGGAAAAAGAAGTTTATACTAACAGTTGTAGAACTTGAATAAAAACAAATAAAGGAGCTGGCAAAAGCCGGCGCAGATACTTTCGCTTGAAATAGCATTTAAGAGTGGTCTGAGACAGTTGGTTTCTTATAAAAAAACCTCAAAAATGCAACAATAATTTTTATTTCTCTTAAATAGGTTTGTCAGCATTTTTAAAACCATAGAGAAAAGAAACCTTTCTTCTGCGTAGTCCTCCTCCTCCTGATGCAGGTTTGAGTCATTATAATGAGTCCATTGATAGGCACTCAGTTTTGCCAAGGATGCATGAGGTTAAAAATTGAAAAGCTGTGAAAGTACTCAGTACATTTAAGACATATTAAAGACTTTTGAGTTTTTCCAATGACTGGCATAGAAGCTTTTTTCATATATCCAAATTCATACATAGAAAAGTATTTTCCACAGCTAACAGTGTCATCATAACTTCATTTTTGTCTCTTAAAAATAATGACGAGATTTTACTATTTCTATGCTTTTATTTTTACAGGAGTATAAATAGTGATTTTTTTTCTATTCCTCTTTGCTATTCAGATGTGCCAAGGAATTTCAAAGACAAACAAAAATTTACCATTCAAAAACCAAATTCCTGCAATGTTAGACAACCCTTGTTTTAAACATCAGGAGAGAACTGTTTCTTTGTAAATTATTAGAATAAGAGAATGCATAAATCCAAATTCTCCATTTTTGCAGATTTTCAAAACTCAGTTGAACAGAGCACTGAGGAGCCTGGAGAAGCTGGTCCAGCTCCAAGCAGCGTGTTGGACCACATGAGCACCAGAGGTCCATTCCAACCCAAACCATTCCATGATACTGAAATCAAATTTTCACAAATTTCAGTATATTCTTTCTGGTCTTATTTGAATCCAGAGCTCTTCCAGACTTGAATGCTTTTTTGTTGTTATCAAAACCTGGGTCAGAGTTCATTTATTTCTTCATTATTATCAGTTGCAATAAATAAATCTGTTACCTTCAACTGCAAGGCTAAGGAATGATTTAAAGTTACAAAGAGACCTCTTGGTATCCCTTTCACAAGACTGAACAAATGCTCAAGAGAAATCTTCACAAACCATTTTGCTAAGTCATTTACAAGTATTGTGTAAAATGGCATTAACAGAACCAGCAAGATATCTCTGATCGTATTATAACCAAGCTTCATTCTGTAACAGTTTCAATATACTAACAAAAACCTTATGTCTTTATTGCCAAAGAACCAGCACACTGTGTCTAACTTAAATTGCCTGGTGTTTTAAATATACTTTCACAAGCAAATCTTTGTAAAACAAGTTTCTCATATATATGCTTTGAAATTATCAATGAATGGAACATTGAGGAATACAAAAAATGGGCAAAGAGTGACAGTACAGGTCGCCAGTACAGAGCTAGACACTTTTATTTTTGCAGTAACTTAAAGAACACACTACACCCCACATACAATCCCCACAGTACCCAGGAATATTGTCTTAATCCAGAATCCATGAACCCACACAGGTGGAAATAGTTTATTTTGTTAAGCCATAGGCTTCCAAGCCTTTTTCTCTTAGCATGGCAACTGTGGATTTTCAGGAACTAGAACTGTCCCACCTGTGACTCTAGTGATGGAGAGAAGCTCTCAGTAGCAGAAAGACTTGTTATCAGAAGCTTAAAGGGCAAAACCGGCAGTTACATTTGTTGATTTAAACAGCATCCTCACTTTTTTCCTTGATGTACGCTTGATGCTATCTCAAGGTGTTGTCCAATGTCAGTGTCCGCTCCTCCTTTTTGTCCGCATTACTTCTCCGTTCATTTGCTTCCCTAAGGGTTGATGTTTTGTCTTGTCTATTAATACAGAACTGGAGGAGGCAGCAGCAGGAGGTGGAAAAACAGCAGCTAGCCAGGTGGATGTGAGAAAATATGCTCCCAGCCTGTGAACATGGACACGTGAGAGGAGATCTGCATCAGAGCAGGATGAGGTTTATGGCATCCAAATTCCACCTGTGCTGTTGGACATTCATTCAGCTCCTAAAAAAAAACACTGATGAAGAAAACCCCCAACATTTTTTAACCTCATCTGCCTAATGTAATAATCCTTCTTAACCTTACAAATTGTGATTATCAAAGAAGAAAGAATTCCACCTACTTTACTTATTATGTATAATTTACGTACTACCCCATCCTTCCAGTGCAGGTTAGCAATATTTAAAGGGCACTGACATGTGATAATAACAAGTTCTATGCTTGCTGATATATTATGATATGAAATGCATCCCATTAGTCACTTTGTATCTGAAAGGCAGGAATATTTCTACCTAGCAACAGAGAGGCTTTTAGGATTAAAAAAAATATTTGGCAGGCAGTAGGCGTGTTAAACTACGCCAGGAGGAACTCAACCGGAGGCTTCTGAAGACAACACGAGCATAAACAAGTTGTCACCAGTGCTGCCCACGACAGAGCTGGAAGACAGTTCAAAGCTCTCTAACCTGAAGGAGCAGAAGACAAGTGAAGGGCAGCCCAGTGGCAGCCATGTGTGGAGCTCTCTGGGAGGAAACATTGCCCTCCAAAACTGCAGAGAGAAATGTGGCAGCAGACGCTACAGTTCACCTGATCCCCACTGTACCATTATGTGGGCCACAAAGATGCCACCTCACTTTAGTAGCTTAGAAAACAGGTCCACCACCAGAAAGGCTCTATTGATTATGGCAGTAGTGAGAGAGATTGAGAGACTCTTGCCAAGTCTTCTCTTTTTTTAATCTTACATAACAACATAGCTGGTGCAAGAGATGTTATCACTGGAAAACAGAGCAAGCAGAACACTTTCATTTGGGACACAAAGCAAGCCAGACAAAGGAAAAGAACTTTTCCTGTTTGTTTATATCATTGAATACCAAGAATTTACTTTTTCTGTCACCTGTAATTTATCCTGACACAGCAATGTTCTTGACGGGCCAGGAAAAACCTTTTTCCAAGGGGACCTTGTTTCAATCACATTAAAATTTCCATTCAATTCTTTTCTTTTGGAGAAGGAGCTCTTTTAGCAGAACAGGAGTAAGCAACCAGCAACTTCCTTGCATAGCTCAAGAGCAGCACACTGAAAACAGCAGCAATACTTTTTTTCCCAGGTGCATCCAAGCCCAGGACCAGTGATTTCAGAAGGCAGGCAGGGAACTTCCACAGGCTTGGGGAAGATCCGAAATCTTCTTCTTCAGAAGGACGTGTGCCTCAGCCTCACAGCACATTCACAGAAAGTCATCCTAAAATGAAGATTGAGAAATTGCTTTTCCACCTGTGAGGTGACACTGCTTTGATATCTGACCATGATGAGTAAAACGAACAAAATGAATACAAGTGGGCATAGCGAATGCACGTGTCTCCTCAGTCTGGCTTCTGGAGGGAGCTGGTTTACTTACTGGACGATGTTTCCACTGCACAGAGAAGACCATCAGAGGAAGGAGGCCTGAGGAAGGACAAGCCTTGTCAGTCCCCACCTTGTTAAAGGGGCAGGCAGCCCACAGGAGTCAATGTTCCTGCTTTCTCGCAACGTGCCATTACATGGACATTGCTGGACATCTCTGGCTGTTCATCTGGAGGAATGGATCACATCCTCAGCTGGGACTCACCAACAAGATGTTTGCCTTATTTAATTAGTGGTGAGTATTTGACAATATTTGTGTCAAATCTTCAGGAAAGACTATACACTGCCCAAGACAGCAGGAGGGTAGCTCTGAGCTGAGTGTTCAGCAAAGAAACACTGTCCATGCCTCCTGCAGCTTGTCCTCCTAAATGCCTTCCATCACAAACCATTCTGTGGCACTCCCATAAAGAATGCCAGTGAGTAAACAGCACTGAGCGGTGGAAAGAGGTTTGCTGCTGATTATCTAAGAAGCCTTCAGATGCTTTGTTTCTTATTCCCATCTACTGGAGATGGTGCTGCAGATGATAAACTTCTTCCCACCCTTTATGTTAAACGGAGCCCGCTTTACTCTAGTCTGGGGACAAGCCATAAGCCACAGTTTGAGGATAGCTAAAATTGCTGTGAACTTCCCTTCTGTTCAGCTCAGTCTTTGTGTTTCCTATCATGAATTAGGTAGGGCAAATGCTGCCAGACAAAACAAGGGCTGAAACCTGCCATCAGAGCACAGCCCCATCACACAACCAGTGCCTGAGGCTGGAATTCGATCATGGGGAAGCTAATAATAACAACACACAGCGAAGAGCAGAGTATTTACTTTGCTACTGTTGCTGAAAGCATGAAAAATACCATCTTAATTTAGAGACTTATTATGGCATATTATGGCAGGGCATACCGATAAATGTGGAGTGAGGCAGAAGTGCTACGCTACGGTATGTGCTCTTATTGCAATAATAACATAAAAAAATCATAAACCAACCTTCTGAAAATGACAGAATTTCACAGAATGGTTGAGGCTGGAAGGGACCAGCGGGGGCCATCTAGTCCAACCTCCCTGCTCAAGCAGGGTCACCTAGAACACATGGCTCAGGACTGTGTCCGGGCAGCTCATAAATATCTCCAGACACAGAGACTCCACAACCTTTCTGATCAACCTTCTCCAATTATCAGTTACCCTCAAAGCAAAGAACTTCTTCCTCATGTTCAGGTGGAACTTCCTGTGCTTTAGTTTATGCCCGTTGCCTCTCATCCTATAGCCTGGCATGACCAAGAGGAGTCTGACCAAAATACAGATTGAAAAAAAGAAAGGATGTTCTGCTGTTTATTCAACAGTAAAAGCAAAAAGCTATGACTTTAAAGTGACCAAAAATAAACTAAACTGAATTGTTACTTTTCTGCCTCTGAAAACCTGTTAAATGTTCCTGTGGCCTGCAGAATACTCCACACAAGTGTTTAAAATCTTTTCCAGATTTGTTTTTCATTGTATTTGACTTGTCCTTTTTATCAAATTTCATCCTTAAAAAATAACAAGGCTCACAGCCAAAGAAACGCAGGTACTTCAAAAGCCAGGTAGTACTCCATAGCTTTCATTTAGGACATTGCAGCCAGCTTAGTTAGGACGCAGCGCTTGCACAGGGAAATCAGAGGTGGGAGCACAGTTGTAGGGCCCACCATCTGCTGTTGGGCTGCTCTGGCTGGGAAAGCAGAGGTGAGATGCATACCTGCTGGAGACTCTGCTGGTTAAAGGAAGATTTCAGATTCAGAAGGACTGGAATCCCTTGCTCCTAGCTGCCCTCAGCTACCTGGCAGACCAGAAACAGAAGAGGTGAAGAAACTTAGGCATACCCTGAAGTTGCTGTTGGCTGACATCTCTCAGGACCATCACCAGTACTCTGTAAGCACCAGGACACCCCAGTGCCAAGATGGAATCAGGCTGCTCTTTGCTCTTCCACAGCATCTCCTGTAGCACCATGTAAAACCACCATGTGCAGGAGCAGGCTGCACCACCACCACCAGAACAGTCAGAGCCTTTCACGTACATCCTTGGAGGTCACGTGTATTTCATTTAACTGGAGCTTATAATTACTATCCAGCAGGAAGATTTCTTAGCAAAATACTAGATAAATCCTAAATTTGGCTGGAAGATGATCAGCCTTTTCTGTTTGCAGTTACTTGGTAGAGAGATTATTCTCAGGAGTTATAAACCACTCTTCGGCAAGGAAGGAGTGTTTGGGAATTCCAGCATTAATGCTTGTAAGAAATCATTTGGCTGTCACTAACGTTATGTAAATAGATGGTTCATGTTTATACTCTACAAAATGCATTTACAAGAAAAAGGCTGACTAATTCAGAGGTCACCTTCTAATTCAAGGTTAGTACATGACAGGGGTGTTTTTAACCACCAAAGGCTAAATTAAAACCATGTGTTGTAACCTCCCTTTATGTAGTTATTGATATAAAGAGGGTGGAAGCAGTTTTGCTATCAAACTTAATGCCACTCTCTAAGGAGTGAAATAAAATATCCCACAGAAGCTTTTGTACAAGGACACGCACATCAAGACTGCCTGACCTAGAAAGTGTGAAGTGCTCAAGTACAAGAAAGTCACCTTTTGGTGACCTGTCACTGTTATGGTCTTGATTTCACAGGAACACATTGAAATAAAAAGCCATTTAATCAACAAATCATCCTCTTCATTAGGAAGAGTAATTGGCCACAGGGGAAAAAACAGAGTATTAGCATGATGATATTTGATTCTCTTTCAGATGTTTGGATATCCTAGTCATGGAGAAAGAGGTGAGACCCATTAACTCCCCTAGACCCACAGTAGGTGGTAATATTGAAGATGGCTGCCAAATTTCTGAAAACTGTCAGGTGCCAAAATTTGCACCAACATTTTATTCTCCCTTCCAACAATCTGTTTGTCATAACTTAAAAATTACCTGGTGTTTAAAGTCTCACTTCAAACTGAAATAAATATTGAAGCCCACTCCTTCTAATAGCTTCTCAAGTCAAACTTGAAATCACCTGTGGGTGTAAAGAACCTTGTTGTGGAGGATTTCTCAGCTAGAGCAGCTGCAGGGAGAACTTTGAGATAGCAGAG